>MAVT02000207.1:0-43994 GCA_001702395.2 Diaporthe helianthi | reverse complement strand
AAGCTACTTAGTAGTAATAAAGCAAACTATAATAATTATATAACTTTTATTATTATTACTTTCTTAAAACTAAATAGTTGCTATTTACTTTTTTTCTTTAATTACAAAGTTTTCCCTAATAATACTAACTTTGCTTTAACTACTACATTTAGCTTTAACCTTTTAAACGCCTATACATTATAGCATTACTTATATTAAACCTTTATATATAATAGTTGTTTTTGCTAAATACTTTTTAGTTATAACAATTGCTTTTATAATAACCTTTAATAAATACCCCTAAAATATATCTCTAATAGCTAAGCTAAATAAAACCTTTTACAATTAAATAATATAGCTTTTATTGCAAATTCCTTTGCAAATAAAAATACAAACCTTATAAAAAGTTACAACTTAAGTAAACTCTTTAGTAAATATTTAATACTAAACCTAGTATACTATAAATATATAAAAGCGCACCTATAGTTTATACTTTTACTACTAAATGCTTTAGTTAAGCATTTAGTAATAAGCCTTGCAAGTTACCTAGTAAATTACAATTAACAAAAACTCTACAATAATAACCTATTTATAGTATATCGCAAGGATTTCGCAATATAAATAAAAAACATATTTATTAAACTACTAATTTTTTGTAAATAGTTATTAAAAATCTTTTTGTAAACCTAAAAAGTATATATTAAACGCAATAACCAACTAGTTGCCCTATAGTTATATACTTTAGTCCATCTTAAAGAGAAATTACCTTAAAACAAAGCTAAGCTTTGCAATGTTTTATTAGCTTTTAAATTAAATATAAACAAGTATTATACGCGCTTGCTAATACTAAACTCGCTAGTAAACTTGCTAAAAGTATTAGTAAAGTTAGTAAAAAACCTTTAAGACTAAGAGTAACAAGCTTTACAATAGCTAAAACAAGTAGAATAACCTTTGCTATCGCTAAGCTTAGAATTACAAGAACCTATAGCTTAACCACCTAAAGCCCAAGGATAACAATAAAGCCTAGTATTTTCGCTACTTAGGAATATACTAGAACTTTAGTGCCTATAAACTTTAGCTTCGAGTTTGCTTATAGGGCTATAATAAAACCTACTATTTTAGCTTGCATTTTAGCTACTTAAAATTATAGCATTAGTTAAAATAGGTTTACTATATAATAAATAGGCGTAAAGCTTATATTAGTAATATACCTTGTATTTAGTATAACTATAGATATAAAAACTATTATTATAGCTTTTGCGCTTACAATATAAACAAAATATTAAGTATAATTTTTACAAAATACTACCTCTATAAAATATACTTAACAAAAAATTAAACTTAGCAAAGTTTATATAGTTTGTTAAAACTTTTAATTTTTCTTAAAAATACTTTGAAGAGCTATATAACTTGCTAGATAACAAAATAAAGATATTTTTTAATATTTATTATTATACTAAAATCTAGCTAAGCTAATTTTATGCAGTTTTTTCTTAAATACTAAAAAATTAAGTAAAAGCTTATTACTTGTATTTTGTAAACTAAGCTAATATATTTACTATAGTGTATATAAAAATTAAAATATACTTTAATATAAACTTAAACTACTAGTACTACTATATAAATTAAACTATAATAACGTTTGTAAAAATAAAAGCGTAAAATCCTAATAAAAACTTTTATAGGGTGCTATACGCTATACTTAACAAACTTTAGTTATGCTAGCGCGCGCTAGGTTTAAACTATATAAAAGAAGATAACCTCCGCACAATAGTTATTAAGGCGTGCAAAAGAGTACTAAAATTCAAAATAGCATTATTTAAACCCGTATAACTATACAAAAAGTTATTTTTAAACCTAAAATCTGTAATAAAAATTTAACTTAGCTACAAAAAAATATTAATAGTTAATATAATAAACAACGTTTAAGGTTAATACTACGTTAATTGCAAATACAATAGATAGTTTAAAAGTAAAGAAGGATAATTATTACAAGGCTTTTAGCAAAAAAGCTAAGGATTTAGATGTAGCTATAGAAACTTTAGCAACTATAAAGGATTTTAAGAATAGCTATAAAAAAATACTTTGTTTATAAAAAGAAAAAATGCTAGTTAATAAAGTATACCGCTAACGAATAATAAGCAGTAAGAATAAGTTATTTAAGCTAATGTAAATATAAAGGTTGCAACGAAAATAACTTTAAAAACTATTTGCTAGAGTTTAAAAGGTATAATATAAATAACAAGGAACACTATAACTATAAAAAGGATAAAAACAATAGTTATAATAAGGAATATAAAAGCAAAGCCTAGTTTTTAGAGGCAAATGTTAACTTTTTTAAGGCAAATGTAAACTATTTTGCAAACTAATCCTTTATATATAAGTTAACTAGAATAAATATTTTTAAAAATATAATAATTGTACTAGCTAACTAATTTATTTTAAAGAATAAGTATTTAAAAGTATAATTTTAAAGAATTCTCCTAAATACGGGAGCATTAAAGATTTCTACTACTAAATATAAACAATTCCTTACATTGCAACGAAAAAACTTAAGATATAAGTTAAATGCAATAACCGCGAAAGTAGCAAAGGTTAAATTTAAAAATAGAATACTAATTAAATTACTAGGAATAGTAAATATTAACACCTTAGTGGAACTTGTAACATTTTACATTATAAATATATAAACCTTTTTTTTTACTTTCTTTAGCTAATATAAATTAACTAAAAGTTTATTTTAATAATATTATAAACGAGTTAGTTTGCTACAACGATATAATAGTTATATTTGTGCTAAAAAAAATAAAAATACTTGTAGTTTTTCTTGGATAAAACCATAAACACTGTTTATTTCCTTAGTAAGATAAAGTTAAAACGCCTGTACTACTGCTTTGGATACCTAGCAATAAACTACCTATATTGAATATTAAAGAAGGCTAGATATATAAACGTAAATAAATAAGCTTTTGCAAAAATTAAAAAGATATACTACTAGTGCTAAATAAATGCACTAACGCTAAAGCAATTTAAATTTACTTTTTATAATAATTGCAAATTTAATTACAAAATACTAGTTAATATAATATATCTAAACGAATATTTAGTTATATATATAGTAAACTAAGTAATAAGTTTTTAAAGCGCTAGATTTTTAAAATCTATAATAGCAAAATATACCTAGTAGATACTATAAACCTTGTAGATTAATATATATTAAAAACCGCTAAATATAATTACTTATAATATAAATATAAACTTTATATTCTTTAAGTTTTATATTAAGGTATAAATAATGGGAATATTTTATAAACAAGTTTTAGTTAAAATATATTAGTTAATTAGTAAAGTTAAATAATACTATTACTTTTTAAGATATACTTATAACATTTTATATACAGACTTGTATAATAGTATAAACGATAATACTATTTTGCAAATAGTAGTTAAAGCTATAAATAATATCGCTAGGCTAAATAGATTAATGCCTATACTATTAATGTTTAGTGCTTACTTGCAAATATTATATAACTTACTATTGTTACTACTTATTTAGAAAAAAGCTAACGTAGTTAATAAAGCTATAAAAATATTAAGAAAGATTATAATTAAAAGATAAGTTTAAAACGCGCTAAATATAAAGAATAAACTTATTAGCAATATAGCCTTTTCGCTATAATGCAACGTTTGCGTATAGCAAAAAAAGGAGAAATAAACTAGCTTATATAAAGTTATTTTAATTAATAAATATAATGTAACTTTAAATATACTAAATAGCCTAACAATATTCAAGTTAACTATAATCCAGCTATATTTCCCTAATATAAAAGAAGAAGAATAAGGCTTACAACTAGTAAAGCTTATTGCAAAACCTAGAATACTAGAACTTATATAACCCTTGTTTTTAGTAATAAAGGATTATATTATAGTAGCATATATAACAAAGAGAGAAAACAATAACTATACTTTAGCTATAAAACTAAAGTAAGATAGCGTAATTATAATACTTGGCCTACTATTTAAGAAATTAAATAAAACAAAGGTTAATAACCTTATAGCTAAAGAAGTTTTTAAGTTTAAAAGATAGTTACAAACAAAGCATAGTAACTATTGTTTATTTAAGTTCTAGATAGTATAAAAAGTAAAAGGCAAAATAATAAAGCTATATAAGAAATCCTAGTTAATTATCTAAAGCTATAATAATAAAAGTAAAGATTTTATTTTAACCTAAAGCCTAACAATTTAATAAATAAGCTAACGTATAATCTTTGCACTTGCTTTATCTTTAATTTAAAGTAATAAAATATTCCTAATGCTTTAGAATATTATTTAGGTTTATTTCTAATTAAAATTAAAGCTATAGCATATAATTTTTGCAAAACTGCTAAAAAAATTAAAAAGTAAATATTTAAATAGAATAATTATTTAAGTAGTTAAACTACTTTATAAAATTGCAAAAGCTAATATTTATTAGTTTAACATATATTAAAAGTATTATTAGAAAAAGCTTAACATAGATTGTTTTACTTATAATCTATACTTATTAATTGCAAGGCTTGTATACCCTTTTAATATAGCAAATATATAGATAGACAATACTTTGCTACTAGCTAAAAAGGAATTTTAAAATAAAGAGAATATAGTACTAAAGAAAGCCAAACTTTAAGAAAAGCCTAAAAAAGAATTAATACCTAAGAACCCTATAAACTACAACAGCGCTTGTATAATAATGAATACTAATAAATCTATTATAATATATTAAAAAGAATAAATAAATAAACTTGTTATTATTAATGGAATAGCTAAGAATAAATTATAACATTACTTGAAATAAAGAGCCTAAGGAGCGTATATTACTTTTATTTGCTAACTAAAGGTATTTTATAACCTTTTAGTAGCTGCATAAATATAAAGCTTAAAAAAGAAATACTATAAACATTTAAATAAATAACTATTGTAGTAAATAAATAATATTCTCTAGGGAATTAAATATATACCCTTAAACCTTTAAATTGTAAAACTTTTTGTATTTGTAAATAGATTATTTGCAAATAATTAAAACTTAATATTTTAGCTTAAATATATAAATGCTTTTGCTAATAAAGCTTGTATAAATAATAATAAGGGATTTACTATAACTAGAAATATTTTATATTAATTATTAATAAAATGTAAACGAGTTACCTAAAGTATACTAGTAAGTAAGATTTATAAAATAGTAAATAGCGTAGATATTAGGATTGCGCTAGCTATTATAATTTAGATAATTACTAAATAACTATTGTTATTAAATATTCCTTTAATAATTTGTATAAACTCTTATAACTTATACAAGTATTTAGTAAAACTTGGAACTAATAAGGAAAAACGCCTTATAATTAATATTATATTGTTGCAATAATTATATAAGGTATAAAAGATTATTAAGGTAAAATAAATTAATGGAAAAAATAATCCAGCTAATATACTTACAAAAGGCATATTAAACTTTGCTTTATAAAAATTAATTAACAATAACAAGCTTTATATATAGGTGAATAAGTTTATAAAAAAACCTAAAGTTAAATTTATTTCTTTTTAGTAGGGGAGGTATAGCTAGCTAGCTATATACCTTAAAAACTAAACTTTATTACCGCTAGCTTTAAAGGAAATAATAAAAGAGTTTATTACTATGTTAAATAGTAATAATAATAACTCTAAAGGTAAACTTGCAATTACTACAAGCGCTACCTTTAGGGAGCTTATAACTATTACAACTATTGCTTCTATGTTAAATACTTTGGGTGTTAACAAAAATAACCCTAAAAATAATAACTTTAATAAATTTTAAGATATAGGATTACCTTTTGTAAATATTGCAAAGGAGAATTAAAAACTTAGCTTTAAAGTCTTGTTTAGTATTAAAAGCATATAGTTAATAATATGCAACTATTGCAATAAAAAACTACTAGTTTAATATTTTTGGAATACCTACGAAGGCTTATTACGTTACAATTTTAATTTAAAGCCTTTAGGGCATATATTTATTGCTACTTATTTTTTGAAAGACTGCGAGTGTTGCAACAAGGAAGGAACTACTAGCGGTGGCCTAGAGTACTTAGCTGCACTCCGGTGCGAGAGGCGTAAATACCCTCCTCCTTAGATAGAGACACATACGAATATAGACTATTATCGCACAATACGATTGTAACCGACCGATACGTATAGTACCTCTACTGTTTTCATTCAATCTTCTCGTCCAACCTTTGAAAGACAAGTCGTTCTTTCCTGCAAACCCTATTCCATAACTACAGCAGATAATCCCCACCAGCCATGGCAGCCACAGAGAAGAACGCCCAGGAGCTCGAGAAGGCCTCGAAGCTCAGCAATATCCCAAAAGGGGACCAGTATGAGAGAATGATCTCAGGCATGCTGTGAGTAAAACAGATCAGACATTACAGTGAAACCCTTGATGCCGGACACATTCCCACAAATACCTGAATGTCCTGAAGTCCCTCTCGACACCTGACTGTATCGTCATCCACCCCACCCCTTGCTTGAAGTCGTCCATCATAGATCGCGCTGACACTTGTTGGACCCACCCTCACAGCTACGACTCGTTCGTACCTGAACTGCAGTCGGCGCGGTTTGCGGCGCGGGCGTGGATGCACAAGTATAACAACTACTTTCCCTCAGACCCGGCCGCTGGGTTCGAGACGCTCGAGAAGGAGCGACACCAGATGCTCAAGGACCTGATGGGCAGGGTGGGTGATGAGGTATTTATCGAGCCGCCGTTCCAGGTCGACTACGGCTCCAACATCAGCCTTGGGAACCGCTTCTGCGCCAACTTCAACCTGACCATCCTCGACTGCGCCCTTGTGACCATAGGAGACCGCGTCATGATCGGCCCCAACGTCTCAATCCTGGCTGCCACGCACGAGGTCGAGGTCGAGAGCCGCCGCGCCAACATCGAGTTCGCCAAGCCCATCACCATCGGCAATGACTGCTGGATCGGTGGCCACTCGGTTATCCTGCCTGGCGTGACTATCGGCGACGGTGTCACCATCGCCGCCTGTTCTGTTGTCACGAGGGACATTCCGTCTTGGAGCGTCGCTATGGGGACACCTGCTCGCGTTACCAAAAAGGTGAAGGCGCTAGACGACACCCCGAAATAGCAGAAATGATCATAGTTTGGTAGGCTGCATGTTGTTTCTAGAAATTAAACAGGCTAATTGCGTATGACCTCAGGAGTATCGCAACTAAATTATTAGTCTAGGGTGGTGAAAGTCGAGGTAGAGAAAGTAGTAAACTTGAACCCGAGCCAGGAAAGAATAGAATAGAAAGAAATGTTACTTACCAGGCTTCCTATCAGCTTTTTGGGTCGAATATGATCAATTAGCTAATCTATGGATCGCTAAGACAACCCTCGGGAAGCACCCAGAGGTTCTTGCTGAGGTGCTCAAGTGGATTGTATTCTGATTTCAAATTTGAATCACATGACCCGGAAGTAAGCAAGTTGGTCGCAGTTTCTGTCACAATCCAGGTTCTCTTCTCGTATTCGAACGTTTTCCAACTAAAAAGAGTCAGGAAGGGGATGCGAGGGGTTCACGGCAGGACCTCCGTGGGCACCTGCCAATATAACTTGAACACCGCGGGTTTTCTAACCAATGTTCGGCCTGGTTTTTGGAATTTCCCTCCATGCACAACAAGAAACTTTCATGTACACTAATCTGACCAACAAGCTTCTTTGTGCTAAACCCATCCAACGATGTGCCACGCAGCACGCTCCGACAAGAGCCTCAGCAAGTCGCAATTTTACACTAACAGGGCCGGCCCAAAGGCACGAACGAGCATGCCACGGCGCCGAGCGGTCTTTCTAGAGTTCTACTCTTGTACAGCAAACGGGGTTTAAAATCAACGACGAAACGGAGATCGCCCTCAGAATATGAAGACAAGTAAACATGCTGACTGTATTCAATGTGCCGTTGTAAGTGGGGATGTTCCAAGGTTGCTGTGTTAAGCGGCTACATACCTAGATACCCTAGGGGAGGTAGGTACCCAGGTAGGAAGGTCGGTAGGTCGCCATGCCTTTTGCGTATCTGGCGATGTAGATTACAACCAACAACGTGTTTCTGGCCCTAAAATAGAGAGTTCTCTTCTTGAAGCATGGGCTTGGTTAACCATCTTGCTTATCTGATCTTTGAACAACGCAGCGACTGCTTGAAAGGCGGGGTTCTCCTATCGCGTCCTCTTTATCACGCCAGTTGATGACCTCACCATATTGCGACAGACGGCCTCGATTCAACCAAGTTTGAAGCAACAAGCCTTCCAATTGAGTCGATTACGTGGATACATTGGCGCGTTTCAGCTTGCATCCCCCAACACCCCGACTTCCATCTCCCCGCGATGGGCGAGAACATCTCACCACACAACGGCACTCAAGAGACCTACACACGCACCAACGAAAATGATGGTTCAAGCGCGGAAACCCGCCCACTCATCGCCTTCCCAGCCCCAGAAACCACCCCATCGATAACCCCCAAGAAACCACTCACCGTTCTGAATGGCCTCGCCCTTGTTATTGCGTTACAGATCGGCAGCGGCATCTTTACCCTCCCGGCACAGGTGAGCCAGGCCGTCCCATCGCCGGGCGCCGGGCTGCTGGTATGGCTGCTCGCAGGCCTTCTGGTGTGGACCGGCGCGGCGAGCTTCATCGAGCTGGGTTGCAGGGTGCCGAGCAACGGGGGCATCCAGGAGTACGTCCGTGTGGCGTACGGCGGTGGGGGAAAGAGGAACCACGAAGAAGTCGATGATGAGGAGGTAATAATTGCCAGTGAGCAGGGTGCGCAAGGCCAAGCCGCACCCGATATGAGGTCGAGTATAGTCACGGACCGGGACTCAATCCCAGCATCAACGGCAGCAGTACGTGGGGAGGATGATCGCGACCAGGTAGGACCAAGAGGCGAGCTCGCAGGCTTCGTCTTCACGTGGACATGGGTTGTCCTCGCCAAACCGGCCGCCAATGGCGCGATAAGTACCATTGCAGCCAACTATTTGTCGCGGCCATTCCTCACAGGCCCTTCATCGTCCTCGGCTGAAGTGGGAGTGGGCCTTTCACCGCTCGCGAGCAGGCTGACAGCACTTGCATGCATGTGTGCCATCACAGCGATCAATTGCCTCGGCGCCACGTCCGGCGCCAGGGCGGCCAACGTCTTCCTCATGCTCAAGCTGTCCGCCCTGGGGAGCATTATCCTCATGGGCCTGTTCGCCCTAGTCACCGGGTGGCATGCCGATGGTGTGCCCGCGTCTGGGACCGGGTGGTTCGGGCGGCCTGAGGGAGCCACGGAGAAACCGCCGTGGCAGCTGGTCGGGGACCTTGTGACTGCTACGTTTGGCGCTGTATTCTGCTACGGCGGCTGGGAAACGGTATGAAACAAACCAAAACCCCCCCCCCCTCTCCCCCACAAGCTCGCCGCGGTAACGCCTCCGGTGAAAGAGTAGGCCCAAGCCGCTCATGTCGAAGTATGGCGAACGAGACGGGAGGATGGAACCACTCTGACAAGGTGACGCGGAACAGGTTGGCTTCGTACTGGGCGACATGGTCCATCCCGAACGCGACCTACCTCGCGTTATCACTGGCGCGATGATAACGGTGACCTCGGGCTTCATCCTTATGAACGCTGCTATTTACATCTGCCTGCCCTTCGAGGTCATTCGGTTGAGCAGCACAGTTGCGGTGGTACGTAGGACCTTCCTGCCCCTCCTGCCACCACAATCCCGCAGTGATCATGCGCCCGCCCGTGCCCATCCGTGGGCCTAAACGAGAGGGGAGGGACGCGGCTCGCCCGACTACTTGGGATGACGCAAGCTCCCCTTTCCGCCGGCGAGGGCTTGACAAACACGAGGTACCGGACGCGGGCTTGCGGCGTGGGGGTGAGGCCATTTCTCCTTTCGCAGACGGCCACCCAAGATGGCAAGACCACCTGCTGATGTGGAACCGCGGTGAGTAGGAGTTTGCACAACGCACACTACACTCTGCGGCCGCCGGAGTCATCTTCTCAGTCGTGGTGTCTGCCTCGGCTCTGGGTGCCCTTAACGCAAACGTGTTTGCTACCTCCAGGCTCTGTGTTGCTGCAGCTCACCGAGGTTATTTCCCGACGACCCTGGCGAACCTGCACTGCAGCTCCGAGGCGGACGAGGTCACCTACTTGGAGCAGGCGCTGGTTGGCCTGAGGCGCCCCGGGTTCTCTGTTCTGAAGATTGGTGTGACCTGGTTCGCCAAGGCAACGAGGGAGTTACGCTGGCGGAAAGGTGTTCCGGTGTGAGTGTCTCCTACTCTGTCCTGCCCTGCATTCTACTCGTAATCTTGGAGGAGCGATGTGTAGAAAGGGGAAGAGAGATTTGGCATCTTTCGGGGCTCAATACAATCAGCCTTTCGGAAAGTTGACTCACAACATCGAACAGATACGCAATGCTGCTTAACGGCCTCCTGGCAGCCTGCTTCATCCTAGCTGGCAGTTTCAACGGCTTGGTGGTGCTCATAGGTATGTGCGAACGAAGAGTCCCGATTTGCATGGAACAGTGCACTGGCATGGCTGACAGACTGTGTTCAACCCTTGAACAGGGCTGGCGGAGTACACCTGCTTCATGGCGGCTGTGCTCGGCCTGCTGCTCATACGCTCACGCGAACGCTACGACGGGAGCCGCCATCAGAACGGGCTCAGCCGCAATGACGGATTGTCAAACGGCTCCAGAAGCAGCCCCCCATCTAGCTATCGCACTTGGATCGGAAACCCTGTAGCCTTCAGCATGGTCAGCGGGCTCCTCATCCTGCGGGCCGTAGTGACCGACCCATTCCAAGGCCTTGCCATACTGCTCGTGGTTGGCTCGGGGGTCGCCGCCTTCTTCACAAGGTCTGGCCAGTTGCGGGCAAATTAGATGTTGAAAATTGTTGATTTTTTTTTCCGGATCTTCCTAGCCTGCCGGGCGCAGTTGTACCACATTGTTGTTGTTGTGGTTGTTGAATGTATTGCTGGAGGCTTGAGCCTCAGCTTACATCCACATCAGGGCGTGATTGATGGTTTCGGCGTCAGAGTGAGCAAGTTTCTCCAAGAGAATAGCACCCCTGCGCATACATGCACCTTGCGCGAAGGGCACACACTGCACCTTCAACATGAGAATCGAAAACGAAGTAAGAATAATAGCCGGCCTCGGACTTGCAATTTTGATGCGAGGTCACGCACGTCGTGGCCGCCGCGGTCCTCTGGGGTCTCTTCTCTCGCAATTATTACCGAAGCGTCAATGACGGTGTTTTTCTCGCGCCTTGATGGCTTAGTTTGGGTTCTAGGTAACCTCAAGTGAGTGGCTGATAGCGAAGCATACGAACAATGCAGAGTGCATGCGCGGCGGCAGCCCAGCCTCCCCCGGCGCTGACGCAAGGGAAGAAAGATACTTCCGAGCCCGGAGGAACGCCCGGAGGAACAGTAAGTCTGATTTTCAACCGCTGATCATTCATTGGAGACGTACAGCAGTGCAGAGTCCTCTTGCCCTAGATGGGTGAGAGCAATGTAGATCGCCGGCGGACAGCTCAACCAGCACCCGCGTTGCATCTGCCAACTGGCCGCATGCGAGGTTAATAATGATCACCAGATCCTCCGGGTGATTCCGGTTCTCATGCCGCCCTCAATGGGCCGCATCAATATCGCATCAATTCTGAAAGTTTGTGAGGAAGACCCGCCTACCGCCCCGTCGTTGTGTAACTTTGGGTGACGACGCAGGACTAGGCGAAGCAAGCCTGGCAGGGCAACAAACACGTATGAGGCAACGAGATCCGACCGGTGATATATGCAGGTAATTCTCCGGGGGCAAAGGCGTGCGCACTTTCACATGGTAGGCGTGCGGTTGCACAGATTGGGACGCCGTGTATCTGAAACCTGGCAGGCTGGAAAGGCGGAAGTGCAAGCCAGTCGCTTCTCACCCTCAGAATGCTTACTGCCGTGTCGACGAAGAGGTTTTGTCTCGGTAAGCGGCACTAAGGTGGTTACGCTCGTGCGGTCCAATGTACCAGATTGCACGTCGGGCAATAGGCTGATGCTAAGAGCCCACTCTTGCTGCAGCTCGATCTTCAGGGCCACTCGAGGCTAGAGACGTCTCCATAGAATGCGGTGCCCCTTGGAATGCCCTCGTACTTTGAGTGGCGTGAAAGTCGAAATCGTAAGGATGTTGAAGATGGTACAGTCATAGCATTCGCATCCCGCATTAGCCTGCCCACGGGGAAGACGATGCCGCATTGCATTATACGTCGACGTATCTAAGTAGTGTGGGCCACCGCCTCTTCCGCCTTGCGTCAGATCATCGCCGGGAAGCCTGGTAGCGTGCTTGGAGGTCAATCTAAGCTGCACCTACGAATCTCTTTGGACCTATGAGGTGTAGACGACTCGAGGCCGGCCGAACCCTACTGTTACAGTAGTAGAAACAGTGGGTGGACAGGGTTGCAATGGGTTTGGGTGTACCTGTCTTCCGCCGTAACTGTTCTCGAATATCGGCCATACCAACCGAGATCCAATTTTCTGATGTTCCTAGCCCGACATGATCGTACGCTACTCAAGAGTCAATGGCCCGCTCACTTCTTACCTGGTGCACAAGGCTATGACATCGGGGGTCATGATTGTGCTGACCGATAGCAGAGACGCTTGATTGGTGCATCATCGTGTCAAGAGGTTGTGTGCGATTACGTAGCTGTGCATTGCGGCAGCTCGTGTGCGGCGGACCATGCAGAGGTGCGACATCCGTCCAATAGTCGTTCCCTTGGCTTGTTGCCCGAGAGGTAGTGACGGCTGTAAAAGATGGGCACTCCCTTATTCGGGCCACTTACACAGACAGTATCGACACCAAGAAGGTCCTTCAACGAGAGCACCACTGCAGAAGGTAAGGCCTGGAGTGAGTTGGGGTTTGGGGGCGTGGTCAGCAGGCGAGATGGCCGGACACAAACAAGGATTGGTCGGGACGGATCCGCGACCCAGGTCAAAGATGAAATGGAGGGTAGGCTGCATCGACGCCATCCATCGTGTGGGCACTGTATAGGAAAGTCGGTGTCGGGATGTCGTTCTTGTTCGCGTTTAGCTCATCGCCGCCGTTGCGTCCAAGTCGACAGTGCCAAGGGCAGATTAGATTGCTGGCGTCCCGATGTGGTGGCGAGCACCCACCAGCTCCTCAATCTGAGCAACAGTCCCAGCGAGATCTCTTTGGGCCGCATCGTGAGACAGGGCGACAGGGCCGACTGATTGGTCTGAAGGACCTCTTTTTCCAGAAAAGTTGGGCTGGTAGGTCGGCCTTGGCCCCGCCATGACCCTCCCCAGAGGTTCCCAAGGTTGCATTGGGTAGGAGTTCCCCTGTCTCCGGACCCCTCAACCACGATGTGCCGAAGACTACTGTACTGTAGGTCGGGCCCCTCAGCCCCTCCGGCCCCTCCGCCCCTCCGGCCCTCTTACCTTGCCCATCACCATCCTCGAGGCCCTCAGTTCTGTTCCATTTTGCATTGGGCACGCAGCAGGAACCAATGTAGGTTTAGTAGCCCAACTTGGAGGCTGATGGGCTGCCTGTCCCAAGGTAGGAGCTGACTCGTCGTGGCCATTTTCTCACGAGGTGTACACGCGGAGCATGGCATCATCGCACGTAGTGACCTGTTGAGAGGAGAGGGTGGGGGTGGCACTGCTGTGCGGTCACCTTTGGCGTGGACAAAACGAGTCCAGAAGGGCAAATTTCAAGGTGGGACTAGACCGGCAGCCAGCAACAGGGGCACTCCGTCTGGATGAGTTTGCTCTGCATGCAAGTAGAAAACGGGACAAGCAGGAGCCCAAGATCATCTGTTCGTTTAGATGAATCGCACATTTGATCGACCGAGCCTGCAGTGGCGGGATGCAATGTTAGCTTTAGGTGGAGAAGTTGATGTCACACCTCAATTGAAGGACGGGCGGAGGACCAACACTGGTCTGAATGGCCAACCCAACAGGTACGTACAGTGGGTGCGAGGGAGGTACAGAGAAAAGAGGAAGGAACCGCGGAACCGCCAGACAGCACAGAGATAGACCATTTTAGCAACCGTCGTTCGTCCTGTCTTGATTGCTCTTGCCGTTCTCTTTGTGATACCACACTAATAGTATTTACATCTTGAAGTTGCTGCCCAGAGGACTCCTCTCTTCTCATCCCTCGCCCTCCTCTTTCATTCATCTTGGCATGGGATTACATTGCATATCATAGCCAGCCTTCGCGTCTCCCACAGTTGCTTTTGTTCTGCTTCAAAAAGACTTGAACTCCCCGAAGAACCCAACCCCACTGCAGATCGCCCCTGACCCAGTCAATTGCCTTTCTCCTCCGCTTACCCCGGAATTCCAAGTGGCGGTGCGGTGTTGTGCCTCTCTGCTCGACCTATCCTGGACACAGATCGTCAGACCCTATCAAACCCAACACTCTGATGACCTCGCGACCTCTCGACCTCTCAACCTCTCAACCTCCCGACAGCACAATACGACGCAACGCCACAGTCTGAACCGCCAGATTAACCTTTGCCGCTTTGCTCTTAGCGAGAGCCTGTCCTGAACAAAACCATCAAGCACTCCATTCAAGGAGCCTCCAACTCGCCAAGCCGACAGTCTTGGTGCCGGCCATGCCGCCATTGCCCCTTCCTTTTTCTACCATGTCCCTCTGATCTGACATTTTCGCGTCCTTCATCCTTACCTCCCACCATCCTTCAGTATGGTTGGAAGTACAGATGTCGAAACATTACTTTCCACAGGGGCTTGGACTACCCAGCGAGCTAAAACTCCCGGATTGTAAGCACCCTAGTTTTTCGTCGTTGAACCGTTGGTGGGGACCCCGGAAGCTACAATTGCTAACAGCAGTCGCTTCTCCTTTTTAGTTCTAACCCAGTCCGAGCGAACCAGTCGTCCAAGCTAGAGCCTCTTAGCCCAAAAGGCTCAAAAACGTCGAGACCTTCCGCGTTGTTAGCCGCGCGTCGTCGTTTGCCCCCACCTCCCAGCGTTGAAGATGAGGCTGCGTCGATCGCTAAGGAACAGGGCAGTTTGGTTGCTAGCGTAAGCGACGAGGAGCCCAAGTGCAGGGGCGATGTCGAACAGAATCCCATCATCCTCCCCGTTCCTGAGTTCAACCCGGAGCGCCGATATGTCCTCGTCACACCGTCTGAGACAGACGATGCTTGTCTCTCCGACACTCCGGCCCAGGAGAGACCGGTCTCAACCCCGCGGACAGAATATCCGGCCAACACCAAGATTCCTCTTGACCTGAAGGCCGATGAAGCGGGGCGGCCAGAGTTCCAGAGACGCAGATCAAGGGTTGAATTGCCTCGCATAGAGACAGACGTCCCTCCTCCGCGATCCAAGACTCCATCTCACTTGCAAAGAGCCAGATCGGCAACCTGCGTTGACCAGAAGCCTAGAGAGTCTCGGGATTATTTCAGCCCCCACCCAGAATCAGCACGGCCTGTCGTGGATGCTTTCTTGTCGCCCGTCATCAAACACAGTACCAAGGGCCGTGACAGGGCGTACTGGAATTTCAATGCAGGCACCGAAGGCACAAGCCCGAGAGGCTCAGAGAGCAGCCTCAACCCCAGTTCCGCGGATCGAAAGGGTCTCGAGGGTTATGCAAGATCGCCCATCTCAGGCAGCCCTGCAGTGCAGAGACGCACGCATTCTTCTATAGATGTACCGAGAGAGTCAAGAAGGGCAGCCGAGCGAAATAGCTCCTACAAGACCGAGCTGTCAGGACGGACGAGGAGGAACGGCCCGCCGTCCCCAACTCTGGACCAATGCCAGATAACACCAAGATCGACCCGCAGAGACTTGTCTCCGCCGAGATCTCATACGCCACAGCCAAAGCTGAGCCGGCGGAAATCCAGTTACAGCAACCGTCCGTCCGTGCCCCGTGAGGTTGACTACGAGTATTCGAGTGATGAGGACCGAAATCAGAGGAGAACTCGCACCCACCACGGTCGCAGGAAGTCCATGGTTAGCCATGGTGATCGTCCAAATTTACTTAGTCCCGGGTTATCTTCAGTCCCTAAGACGAAATCACGACCCCCGTCACCCTTGCCATCTCCCAAGTCATCTCAGGCAAATCTGCCCAACTACGAATATCAGGAAGACCCCTGGGGTTCAGGCGCGACGCTCAATACTGCTAGGCACAGGCACAGAAATGAGAACGAGAGGCCCGTGTCACCTATGTCATCCGGAGACTCTTCTCCTCGAGGCCATTCCCGATTGACAGTAGGTGGCTCTGGTAATCGACCCAGAGATGCGTCCCGGACCCCTAGCATCAGGTCTAATGCGAGCACCGGCAAGCCAGGAAGCACTCTGGCGTCTGTGTCCGGTTCTCTCCCCAACCCGGCGGCTATTGTGACGGACGACCGGAAAAAGCAAACGATGCCGCCATCCCCAGTTTACTCTCGTCAGGGCTCCTTGGAGGCCATCCACGATGCGAGAGATCACTGGCAGCCAGAGCCCTTTGTCCCTGACCAAAGCCACGTGGCGCCTCGATACAGCTCGAACGGTGTTGAACAGCCACCGCCTGTGGTGTCATATCGCCGATTCTCCGAGGACGTCAACGCAGGCGCCAAACCTGGGCTACCGGACTGCCCCATGAAAAGACCGACCCTTGGATACACAAATTGGCTCACGCTGCCTAGATGTGACAACTTTACCATCTGTCTCTCATGCTACGAACAGGTCTTCTACCCTACCGAGTTTCGTGATATGTTCTACCAGGCACCATACCGCTTCAAAGAGAAGGAGCTGTCGTGTGATCTCGGGACCTCGCCTTGGTACCGAATCGCCTGGCTGATGACGCGCAAATACCGCAGAACCGACCTGCGACTGATGCAGGGCGTTGCAGATGTGTTGTCCAAGGAGAGAATCCCTTGCTACGGAAACGCTCGCGTCACGCGGATGTGGTACTCTGTCACCGACCCAGACACGCGGCGCTGCATTCCCGATTTCCGAGTGTGCAGCCCGTGCGCCAAGTCGGTCGAAATCCTGTTCCCGAGCTTGATGGGTGTTTTCGTCCCTAGGGACCGACACGCTGAGCCCAAGCCGGGGAGGTGCAGCTTGCACTTTACGTCAAACCGGAACCGCTTCCTAACGTACTTCGATGTTTTTGAGAAGTGCCACGATGTCGCCGTGGAGACCAAGTCGGCCCCGGATGTTCAGCGTCTGGCGGACAATATCAACTTCTGGGCAAAAGTCGAAGAGTGCCCCCGCGACGAGCCCCTCCGTAACACGGAGTGGTACATCATGTCCTCGATCCCGGAGCTGACTGTCTGTCACGAGTGTTTCCTGGACGTCGTCTTTCCGGAGCTGATTTCCGATGTCAAATCCCATACGGTCGCGGGCTCTGAGCGCCGGTCGGTTGCCCGGGACTTCTATCAAAAACCATCTCTCATCCAGGATGCCACTGTTTGCCGGATGGCGGGTCCCAGGATGAGGGAGGTTTTTCGACGTGCTTGCAGCCTGGAAGATGGGATTGAATTCCTGGATGACCAGGTTAGAAGGAGGATGGGTTACTAGTATCCGGTGGGCGGGGAGTCCTTTTGTATGGCGAGGGAATTTGCGAGGTGAAATTGAACGTACAAAGCCATTGATGTTAAAAATACAGATGAAACGAGGCACGTTATGCAATGAGTAATGACAGAAGATAAGTTAATGATGATACATGAATAAAACAAAAAAGATATAAAACCGACAAAAAACAACTGATGTGATGTGCTCCTGGTCAACTGATCACCTGGATTGAGTTAAGATGATGCTGACGAGGACTCTAACTTGGTGTTGTGAGGCCGACTTGTTTACAAAATGAGTAGCGCAAGGTACCTAGGTACCCAGGTGAGAGACACGGGGGAGCATCTACCGGAATGAGGCCCAATGATCAAGTTTCGAGTGCGTCCCCCACGGGACAGAACTTCCCTGTTTGAAAATCTACAATCGGGGTGGCTAATTCCCGTCCTGATTAAGTGGTTTCGTTCAATGTTCTTAATCCGTATACAACCCGAAGGCGTACGGTCCCTTCAAAGAGCAGTGGTGAACGCTTCAAGACTCAGCGTCTAAAAAAATAAAAATAAAAATAAAAATAAAAAACTGTCAGAAGACTGGGCACTCCTTAGCCTTTCACAAATGCAAGTACAGAATAAGATAATTATGTTTACTTAACTGAGATTCTTACATATAAACTGCTGAGATGTGACTGTACTTTAGTATCATTACTATATTCCGAACAAAGTCAGAGTAGATCAATAGGCAGATCCAACCATACCATCCTATACGTACTTACTTACCACCTTAAGGTTTAGTTTGCTCTGTGGTTAGTCTCGTCGTTGATCATCTTTATAAAATTACATGCTGCCTCCGCTGCATGGCACCTGGGTGCTGACGTGCATTTCTTAGTTTGTTAATAGCAAATATAAAGGGACTTGGAACGGAGAGATGCTAATAATTACTTGGGACAGTGAGTTACTCGAGGGCTTGCTGCCAGCTGTGCTTGCACTTCAGGCCGGTACACCGTCGCTGTTAGAAATATTCAGAGGTCCTAGGCGAAACAGTGCTGGGAGCTTCTGTGGCGTTGACCCACCCTACCTACCTAGGTATAATGGGTGAGGAGAAGACATTGCGATGCAAGGTCATTGGCAGAGTCTATCTGCATCTCAGAACGAGTGGAGCAGTCCCAGGCCGCCGCAGCCTCGACACAACCAGCTGGCCATGGTGCTGGGGGATCCATACTCCATGGCTCCTTCAAGTGCCGTCAGCATAAGTATTTCACCTTGCTCTGACTTGCCTGTCCAGAACACTCCTACCCAACCTTGTTTTTGTCTTGCACTCGTCCAATTCATTTCAATACAATAGGACGATTCCTGCACAGTCACAGATAGAAAGCATTTCAATCAATGGCCCCATTCCCCGGCGAGACTATCTCCCTCCCCTTGCCTGCCCCCAACAATACCGTCGTCTCTATGCAAGACACGAACGATCCCTGGAGAATGGACTTGAACACCTCAGTCACCATCGTGTTCGGCATACTCGGCCTTATCCTCCAGGCCGGACAGCTTTGCTACGGACGAATGAGGATGTAAGTAAAATTGTCCACAAACGAGCTAGCATTGATCTGCTCATTCAAGCTGTCAAGATTTTTGGAGAAGTTATTGATAGTATGGTTGTAGGCCCAGATCCGCTTTGGACACTGAGTAAAGATGTGGCACGGTATCCAGAGGTGACATGCAGCAACCACGAAGTTCCGGTGTCGTAGCGTGGGGAAGCACAGCTGTTCAGGGGGTCTACACTCAACAGGCGTCCTGGGCAATGTTCGCCCCAAGTCCGTAAAGTTGCCACCCGTGGTCCCTATCCGGGGAACATTCAAATTTATCCGAACCACGTGCTGTTCCACCCTAAAGTGGGCAGCTTTCACGTTCGGCGGAGACACGCGACTTACAGGGATAAGTTTCCCCTTTGGGACACAAGCTGGCGTTGATTGGAGGAGTGGCTCCGCCACCCTAATTTGAGATCCCTACCATCTTGCACCCAACGCGGTTCTTATGCAATACTATTAGCTAGGCCTACGCTTTATTTGCTCTGGCATAGATGGAAGGTTTGCATGTCTCTAATCACCTTTTGAATAAATATGAAACACGGATTGAACTTCTGTGTGTGAGCAAAAATCTTAACGTTGTGCGGCTGCAACTTAAAGTGGGACAGTTTGGGCCTCGTGCATGAAGAGCATCACTTCAAAGAAATGGCTGCCCGCGGACGGTGCTTCAGCAGCTGGGACTTCTGGCCCGCGGATTCGAGCATGCTACTGGGGTGGTAATATTGACCGATTTCGTGGGATTGGCCCTTTTATTCTGAAGAAGAAACCTCAGCATCAAGAAACACGTCCTGGACGTTGATGAGAACATGCATTCTGCGGTGGCACCACTATCAGAGTAATTACTTATTGGTTTACCATAAAAAATAATGAATTGATTTAGCCTCTTTGATGATTCGTTGCGTCTATAGGTGATTTCAATAGAGTTCACCGGTCGAGATAGCATACACAGACTCAATTGGAGGTCCTCTCCAGACAGAAACCTAGATTCTTGCAGGCCAGTGATTGGTGGTCACGAGTCCTACTGGACAGGCGAAATTATATATCTTTCAGGAAGCCTGTGAGGCTGGTTTCATGCCAAATGCGAGTCATTTTACTGTATCCAACAAAAATATTAGTGTACGGAAGGTAGGATGAATTTGTGTATCGTTATGAATACTCTTAGCTAGGGACCTCATCAATGATATGCATGCCATCACACAGCCGACTAACACCAGAATTGCAAGCTTAGTGCGTAAGATATCCCGCGCCTAAAACCGACATTACGGGATTATTCCTATGATAATTTGTCTATCAGAAGTAGACATTTACACTACCGTTTGTATAAACAAGATGTGAGATGGAGCTCGGATGATGCAGGTTGTGTAGGTCACTCGTTCTTGGCTTTTCTTCTCCGTCGAGAGCGTGGTGCTACATGTGTAACGTCTCAGGTGAATTATTGAGGGAGTTAAGGTGAACGTGATTGGAGGCCAAATACAGGACAACTCGGTAGCTTGGGGCTTGATCCGCGGAGACTTGACTTCAGGAGAGCCACGTCATTGTACTGCGTTGGGGGAACACCATGATCGGTATAGAACAGGTGTGATGGGGACTGAGATATCTCGGTACACAATGGTCCGCATCGGTGGGGGGGGGGGGCAAGTGCTACTGCACATGACATGAGAAATGATTATTGCTGAGCCAGCGGCACCCAAAAACGAGCAGCGCCATGGGGCGGGTTGCGATGCAGGCCCGGAGTGCTCAAGTGACACGCTAGATTCGTGGCCTGGAAAAAGCTTGGCCGCGGCACTTGCGGCGTGGCTCAGTGACGCTGCATACCCGGTCAGAACGAGGTCGACAGGCGAGATGTGCGAGCCTGGATATCAGCCAGCCCAGCCAGCCCACCATCATCAAGCCGTCTGACAAGCACACAAGCCCCGCTCCATACAACGGATGCGGGCAACCTAGAAGGAGTGAGCTTGGGCTCCTCACTTTACCCGTCGACTGACGCAACGGCAGGGGGAGAAGGCTAACGGCGGTCTTCGTGTCTGGCCAGGCACACCTCTAACTGCGCCGTCTGAAGTACCTGTATTTCCGTACCAGTCGGGCGGAATTAGTTCTTTGAATTTGCTTGACATTGTAGCTCAACAATCCCTGAGTGGGGCTGATTTATCAGTAATGGCGGTACTCGTTGGATGCTTGTAGTATCCAGCGCATCTAAAATCAGCTTTAGGTTGAAGCAAGATGTTATGTTGTGGGTACCCAAGTACTTGTTAGCATGGGTAGCTCATACTTAGGTGTAGAAGACCTCTTTAGACACCTACTAGTACAGGTAACTTCTGGTTGCTTAAGTACCTAGGTATGAAGGAGGGAAGGTATAATGGAGGGTAAGATGTTGCCTTAGGAAAATTGTTCTCAAATTTGACCCAATCACTGGGTAAGAGCGGGGTACCTGGGCAGGCCTTAAGACCCTAAAGATAGCAGAACCATATTTAGGCGGCCTAAACTAGTTTGCCAGAAGGCAACCACAACAACAGGCTGTACAGGTACAGAGTACCTAGGTACTTAGTACGTAGCAACCGCTTATTATTTGGGCGACCTGGTTTGCCATGAGGCAACCACAACGACAGGTTATGCAAGTATGGGGCACTTAGTAGGAAGTAACCAAGGACATTGTACCTGGGGCATGTCCTGGACCACACTTGAGTTGATTGGCTGTACTTTCTGCCCTTCACGCCAAGTTTATATACATATAAATTGGGATTCTTTTGAGTCCATATGAGTTCACCATTGCACTAGGACTTTGGTCAAACCAACTCAACTTCAAAGTCTGCTACACTGTCCTGCACTAAACCATATGTCATAGCCTCATGCGTGAAGTGACACAGCATCCCAAACCATCAGTTCTTGTCCTTTTATTCACCTCCAAGTTACTAAAAACTGGTGCCGGGAAGTCAAGATACAACAGATCGCAGAGGATCTCGCCTAAAGTTACATCGTTATTCTCATTACTTAAGCCAAGACATGGCAACAGGGACAGCATCAGACAAAGCCATATCCTTGGACACTTCGGACCGGCAAATCAAATTCGTCCAAGGTTCAGACAGCTCCTGGGCCCTGGATCTGAATACCCTGGTCACCATTGTGTTTGGGGTAATCAGCATAGCTTTTCAAGCAGGCCAGATGTACTATGCGCGAGCGAGACAGTAAGCATGCCCCATTATGTCATGTGGTGAAGCTGACCAGCGCCACTAGAAACAGGAAAGTTGGTCCCATTCAAGAGGATATCGAGAATGGCAGAGAGAGGATCTTTGCACGGAGGCAGGAGGCCCAGTTCATAATGTGGCGCCCTCAGCACAACTGGAATGAGCTCGAGGAGTATCAGGCCCCAGAAACAGCGCGAGGACGACCCGTTCCCAATGTGACTAGCCGCGGTGGAGCCCCACGGCAGGTCTTGCGACGGGATGATGGCGGACAGGCAGGTGGAACAGGGCATATGCCTCCAGGATATGTAGACCGTCGAATTCCGTGGCAGAACAATGACTGGGAAAGAGACTCGAGCCCGAGGCTCACTCCGACTGGGACTGGCCTTGAACGACACTATGCTCCGCGTCAACAACCGGGCCCCGTCTGAAACTTGGCCAGCTGTGTTTGATGCAGGGTGCGAACAAAGTCTGAATGGCATTTGGTGGACTTCGGACGGACCGGGACAACGTAGACATGCCTCCTCCATCAGATACACAGCGCGAGCCTTCCTTCTCTTACTTGATTGTTGGCCTAGCGTCTTGGGATTATTCGTGAATTTAACTGGTTTCACATTGCCCCCGCATGGTAATGTCCGGTACAAAAGCCCTTTTATTGAGAAGCATCTGCGACTCGAACCGATGCAGCCCAGAAGCCCGGCGACGCGCTACTGCGTCAAGAACTCCTCGATATCCTTATCCTCATCATCCTCCTGCAGCTCCTGCAACCTCTTCTCCTCGGCGTCGAGCAGCTTCTTGACCATTGTCCTCTGCCTGCGGCGGGCCTTCTTGCCCCAGTCGGTGGCGGAGGCCGTCTTCTGGGCCTCTGCCTCGGCGTCGCTGTCGTCACTGTCTTCGGGGATCTGGATCTTGTGGCCGCGCAGCTCGTTGGGCGACATCTTGGCCTCTGCCTCTGCCTGCGCCTCCGCCTCGGCAGCCTCCTTCTCGTGCTGTTTCATCTGTGCCTTGCCGCCGAACTTGAGCAGGTAGGGCCGGAGGAGCATGTAGGTGCCGACGATGATGACGATCCTGATCCACTTCTCAGGGGACATGCCCTCGAGGGTGCCGCGCAGGTTGCGCGTGAAGCGCTCGTATGCGATGTAGAGCAGGTTGAGCACGCCGTCCATGCTGGGCGATTTGTGCTGGGCGAGCAACGGGTGGCGGGGCGTGCGGTAGCGGTGGGGAGGAAGCCTCTGCAGTGGAGGGATGTCGTTTGGGTACGTCGGTTCTGTTTATATACAATCAATCTCCCAGCAGGTCGCCAGTCCGAGACGACAACGTGTCAAGATGTAGGCTAGATCGGTGTGCGAGTTTTGGGAGTTGGTGGGAAGTGCGGGAATTTCGCGAGCTCGTCTTTTTTTTTTCCCTCCCTCTCTCTCTCCTCGAAGACTTGTAGTCCAAATTGTCGCGCGCCGAGCTTGGACGACGCAGAAACGCACTGACGCAGACTACATCCTCGACAGCGTTCTAACTTGTCACACTAAGTACTCGGCACTGGCTGACATGCACACTACTGTTAGGTAGTACAGAGCCAGGCTTCGGCCTAGGCCCCACTCAAGTTGCCTCAAGCTAGAGCCGCCACCAATGACTTGCGGGGGATCACTAACAACATTTTGAGTTGTCCAGGGGGAGGGGGGGTGCAGACTTGACTCTTTGGTTAAGCATCTCTCACAACGCGACGGCTTGTCTCGACTTTGCCGTCATTGGGAGTAACACTACTTGACGAGTTATCGAGACACATCAAACTTTGCCGCCTTGACTCAGCCTGGTTCAGCCTGGTTCAAGGCACTCGTGGTCTAGTTGGCGATGGCAGACCAATCTGAAGAAGACGTCCGTGAGGTCAGTAAAAAGGCTGGCTACTTAGTACCTACCACCTTTGCAGGCACGCGCCTCAGACGCGTTGTGCACTTGCTCATCCACTTACTCACTCACGTTTATCAACAGCGCCTCAAAGCAGCACTCTGGTTCGCAGTCGGCAAGATGGTCGACGAGCAGTCTTTGCGGCGCAACAGGAATGCCACACCACAGTTTATCGGTGCTCTGACGGAGATGGTGTGGACTCAGATTGGTGGGCATCTCTCAAAAACTGCCACCCATACATATATCCGTGCGTGCGGCTACGTGTTCTGACAAATCGAACCAGAGAATGTTGCAATAGATCTCGAGAGCTTCAGTCGCCATGCAGGACGGACCTCTATCACGACTGACGATGTCCTGCTCCTTGCCCGGCGCAATGCAGACCTGAACGGCATCATCAAGGATTTTGTGGACGAGCAGAAGGCAGCCAAGACCAGCAAGGGAAAAGGAAAAGCAAAGTGACGAACGCCCGTCCTGAGCAGTGGCTCTGATTTGCTTTATCGATGATGGCCATCCTTCAATGACAGCGGATCCGATCGATCCCTGGAGCCGCATGTGTGCTCGAGCTTTTGCCGCCTACCACGGCCCTGTCGAGATGCCTGCAGTCACTTGGACGAAGATTGAATGTGACTTTCTGTTTTGAGGCGAACCAGGCTCTGCAATCTATAGCACAAGCGGTGAAGTGCGTCTCAAGCCAAGTCAAATCTTCCAATGCATGGCGAATCCATTCTAGACCGGCGATGGACCCGCGAGTCGCGGATGACCAGGGAAGAAAGAGCAGCGGGTTGGTTCGGGTTATATTCACAGGACCGAACCCCCGAGGGACGACAATTTTAGGGACAACTGTCCGACGGAGTCCGGCTCAGACCAGTATCCACCATACATACTCGGCGCCAACAGCATCCTTTGAGAGCAAACAAAGCCTGCCGAAATGGGGCCTGCATCATTCTGTGGACTTTCGAATGGACAACGTGGAGCTAATATGTCTTTTTTTTTTCTAAAAAAAAATGAAGAAGAGAAGAGAAAAGAACAGAACAGACAGGGAAGGACAACATGGCTGTGGCCGTAGTCATGAGTTCGGCACGCACTGTGTTAACAGGCCATTGTTCCCATCCCTGTGTCGATCAACTTCAGATAGGCGTGTCCAAAGTCTGCCACATTTAGCCTAGCAGCTTGCCTTGATACGCTCTATGTTGTAGGATTAATGATTGTCTAGACATGAGACCACTCTCGGAGTCAAGACCTGTCTGCATTATTAATTAATAGCGGCTACTTATCACTCAGTCCTAGATCTTCAACTGGGCATCTCTGTCAGACCCTGTTCCCAATGTCTAAGTTCCAAGCCCCTTTGTCAGTCTTTAGCCAGGTTCCCGAGGTCGCTGTCTTGCGCAAGAAGGAAAATAAGATTGGGACTGGCTCAACAGGACGGCGCATGCCGTTGCTGTTGCTACGGTCCAGATGTCCTACTGGAGCCCTAACGACGACTTCAGGAACCTAAGGCCATGTGCGCGGAACTGCAGGATAGAAGTCCGAGCTACACACCCGGAGCGACGGAGCAGTTCCGGCGTGGACGGCACCAGTCATGTGCTCGAATCGGCAGCCGAATTGCCTAGGCAATAATTCCGCAACCGTTCGCAACCGTTCGTGCGGCGGGAGGCCTTGCTGGGTGCTTCTTCTGGCATGATTGAACGGGTGTGGTCAGCATTGTTTTCAAAATAGTATACCAATTTACTAGAGGCAGCATAGCGGTCGCTGCGGCACAAAATGAGCAGACGGGCCCCGAACCGAACGGACATTGCCTACAGTAGCTAGAGCTGCTAGACAAAAGTTTCGCTACACCGCCCGGCATATCTAAGTACTTACCGTAACACAGCAATTTCAACACTACTTTTTCAATTAACTACAACTCAACAATAAAGAATCGCTATAACTCTTAAAACGTGCTAGTTACCTTATTAATAAACAAAGATTAATACTAGCTATAAATTTAGCCTAACTTATTAGTTATTATTTAAATAAGAAAAAATTCCTAGGGCTAGTATTCTACGTTACGACGTATTATTTAGTAAACTAGTACTAAAAGTTAACTTAATCTTTACTTTACTTTAGCTATTCACTAGTAATTTCTAATTAGTAAGTAAAAAACTATCTTAATATATTAAGAAGTAACCTTTTATATTATTAAAAAAGTAATTTAAATATTATAGTTAGTATATTATAAGTAGACTTTAGAATACTATTTCTAATATAAATATGTATTTTAATAGTATAAATTATATATATAGTACTAGGAAGTTAGTAATGTACTTACTATAAGACTTTATTTTACTAGCTTAAATAACTAATTAGAAGAATTTTTATAAAAATGCTACTTATTACTTAAAATAATATAGCTATTATAAAAGCTTATATAATATTCTTATATATTTTAAAGTAAGTTTAACTACATCTTAAAAACTTTTCTAATACTCTTATTTTGTAGTTTTATAGTTTTTTAGAAGTAGCGTTTCTAGTTATAACGTTACTATATAAGCTAAGTAGTTTATTTTTTAAAGATTCTTTACTAAATATAAAGTTAAAAATATAAACTAGCGTTTATATAACTATAACCTTAATCTAATTAGAAAAATCTAGTAAATCCTTAAAAATATAATTTATAAGAAAAGCTATAAATGAAGTACCTTTAGAAAAAACTAAAACTTTTATAGAAGATTTATATAAGTAATAGTTATGTATTAGGAAAAGATTAGAAATAAAGTATTATAAAACCTAATAAAATTAATATATTAAAAACTAGCTATAGTAATTTATACCAAGAGCTACTAAATTGAATATTAGGTATATTATTAGATAGAGTAATTAACTCTTTATTAATTAATATAGTTTACTAAATACGAAAAGAATCTCGTAGTTTATCAACGTGGAGTAAAATACGACGTTCTATAGGTGTACATTGAATGTGGTTAGTGTGGCGAAACTTTTGTCCGCGGACTATAGGTAGGCAGGTAGGGATTATTAATGGCCGTTTATTTGCTTCGAATGTGCTCGCCCGAGTCGCGGGCATTGGCAGCAGGATGAAAGAGCGAGGGGCGCAGTATTTCGAGAGGTTCGAGAAGGGCGGGATTGATCTTATCCGCCAGAACCGTCGTTGGTATGTTGGTACAGCCTAGCGCGACCAAGCATATGTCCTGGTGAGGGATCACGTTGTGTTCCCTTTTGTGCCACTGCACCCTTGAATCCTTCGCTGTTATCCCTGACTAGAACTTACTTTCCAACTTACTTACACATCCGGCTCGGCTCTGAGAAAAAAAAAGACCTGCTTTTACTGCAATGAAACCATTCCCACCATTCGCACTCTTCCTCCTACCCGTTTCTCGTCGAGGAAAATAGGACGGAATGCTCCGAGGCCCTTTCCTCGGCAATCTCCTTTCAAACTCACCACCAGTAAAACCAAAACTCGCATTGAGACCGGCCATCGGAGGTGGTCACACCCCCCCCCTCCCACAGTTCCCACCCCTCTGCTCATCCTTTTCCTTTGCTCGCTGCCTTTCATGAGCCTGGCTACACATGCCGACTCCGCCCCCGATCTCAGATTCGTCCCGAGGCCTGGGGTTCAGAGCTGTGAACGACCCCATACACGAGCAACGCCGCCCGGAACACCCGGGGCATGACCGGGCGCCGGCGTCAGGAGACGTTATCATGAGAGGAGGCCAGGCTCATGGCGGCCCCGGCGGCCTTACCGGTAGGGTTGATGGCCATGGTCCCGAGCTCACGCGCCGCGCCGTCGGGCCTCGGCTCTACCACAAGAAGTCGAGGATGGGCTGTCTCAGATGCAAGGCACGCCGAGTGAAGGTCAGTTGTCACGTACCCTGGTGGGTTTATCAGACACGTAACATGCTTGACTACTTCTCCCTCACAGTCCCTTCCCATATACCTACCTAGGTAGGTACCTAGGTAGGTATATACACCGTACAGCGCAAACTGACTGACCAACCAATATAGTGCGATGAAGCACGCCCCGTATGCAGCGGCTGCAGCCGCCACCTGGTCGAGTGTGTCTATCCCGTGCGCGGGCCCCCTTCCCAAGGCAGCGCCGGTATCAGCCTTCTCGTCAACCGGGCAGGGTCCTCCTCCGGACATAGCGACCCCGGTGTCTCGCCGAACACATCCTCAACAGCCCCCACATATCCCGCCGCCGAATCATGGGCCGCTCGCACTCCGTGCCCGGACGCCCATCCCAGGCCCGTCCCAGTCGAGCCCGGGGGGTTCTCGCCCATGACCGCCGGGTATGCACCGTACCCCGTCTGCCGAGGTCTGTCACCACCCCATATTGCAGGGTACCCGCCGTCCAGCACCACCACAACCACCACCACCACCACCACCACTACCTCCCTGCCACCCATGTCGAGCCGCGCCCCCTCCGTCGTCAGCAACAGCTCGTCCTCGCATTCCGGCAGCGTCGTCCGAGAGGCCAACGACTACCTGTCGCACCTGACCGATCCAGAGATCCTCGACATCCCCGAGTCCAAGGAGAGGCGCATCTGGGAGCTGCGGCTGCTGCACAACTTCATGATCAACTCGGCACAGGCGGAGGCCAGCGGCAGCGTGGCAGGGAGGCCTCACGGTCCCAACCCGCGGCGGTCGGAGGGAGTACTGTCCCAGGACTGCACAAGCGACGTGGTGGTGGCGGGGGCGGCGGTGGTGGACGATGAAGGGCAGGGGTCGTTCATGTGGGGTCTGGAGATCCCCCAGCTGGCCTTCGAGGACGACGCGATCCTTTATGCGATGCTGGCGTCGAGCGCGCTCAACATGTGGGCCAAGAGTGGCGACGCGCGCGAGCGAGACGAGTTGCGCATGTGCCAGCAAAAATACCTTTCCATGGCTTTGCGGGAGCAACGCCAGGCCGTGGGGAACCTGAGCCGCGACAACGCCGACACCGTGTGCATATCGTCGCTGATCATCCTGCAGAACTCGTTCGCGCTCGTGCAGACGCTGCCCGTGCGGCCCTGGCTGCCGCCGCTCGAGTGGCTGCGCATGGGGAAGGGCGCCGGCTCCGTGCTGACGGTGGCGAGGGGCTTCCTCGGGCCCTCAGGTGGCGTCAGAGGAGGCGGCGGCGGCGCCGGCGGACCAGGAGGAGCAAAGGCGGGAGGAGGTGGAGGTGGGGACAAGACGGCGCGGTTACTCAGCAGTATGCCGCGCATGGACCCGGACGAGATGTTCACGGCGGCGAACCGCGCGCACCTGACGTGGCTGCTGGACAATGACCGCGGGGCAAACGACGCCGTGGGCGGCGACCACGAGCTGCAGGACAAGGTGACGCTGGGTGTCTACAACCGCGTGCTCAGCTACATCGGCACCGTGCAAAAGGCCATCGCCGACCGCGAGCCGCTCTACGCCGTCTGCCGCCGCTTCGTCGGCTTCGCCGTGTGGATGCCCGAGGTCTACCACGACTTCCTGACCCAGCGCCGGCCCCGCGCACTCGTCACGCTGGCCCACTTCTTCAAGCTGTGGATCCCTTATGAGGACCTCTGGCTGATCGGCAAGACGGGCGAGAACCAGGTCCGCGGCATACAGGAGGCCCTGCCCATGCAGTGGAGGCACAAGGTCGACGGTATCTTTGACGAGTATCGTATTAAATGAGTCGTCTGTGAATGGACTCTGGAATTCAACTTGCACGGCCTAAAGGGGAGAAGGGGGGGGGGGAAGGAAACTCAGGACGGCTTCACAGCCTTGTCCAGTCACACATGAGGAAGGACATGTCTACGGCTGAACAAGAGAGCCGTCCACGGGAGGCAATGTTATCGATTTACTAATACTATGGGACCACCCCTAGGCAAACCCCAGCCGGGATCCACGCTCAAGGAGCTATCGGTCATGCGTTGGGATACAAAAAAGAACAAGGCACGCGAAAAAGAGTCGACGAAAGACACGACAGCGGCGCGGCCTCAACTAGCTGTCGCCAGGTTCAAACCAACGCCATAAAAAAACCAGGAAATGGTAGTTGGAACATCATGGGGCTCCACGAATGCGCACAGCAACTCAGCCATGGAGGGTAGGGTACTGTGCAGTTCCTTTTCGCCAGCACATGGTAGGCCGAGCGCACCCGAGACATCTGGAGCCAAGGACCGTTTGCCCAAACGCAACGGTAATTGGTGCGGGTTGGACCAATCCTTTGAACAGTAGTGAGCGCGTGAAACCGCGCGAGGATGGGCCAGCCTGCGGATGGCAAGGGTTCAACCTGAGGCACCTGACGAATGTGAATGAGACACAGGTGTTTGAGGGGCGTTATACTCGGGGTCTGCATGCCAGGGCATCGAGTGAGGGGGCCACGGGGGCTCAAGTCAGCACATCTCCAAACAAAGAGGTGTATCAAGGCTGGCAGAGCACGAGAGAGAGAGGGGGGGGGAGTGAGGGGAGTAAGGGACAAAGAAAGGAAGAGAAATAAATAATCAGACTCAGTCAAGGAAGTTTGGCATCAAACAGACCGTGTCACGGGTCGTCAGTTAAGCCATGCAAATTTGGTTGAATCATCATGTGACAAGACACAGACATGAATGAAAAGCTGGTGTTGCAGTGATCGACTACTTACTTGTGCGTACTGTGCCATTGGAATCATGGAATCATACATATGTAATCTGATTGAAGGAAATAAATCGTCGCGCGACCGTTAGCTACTCAGTCATTCAGCAGTCTGGTATGCACCTAGTCCTCTCAGCTTTGACACAGACTGAGATGAGACGGTACGCTGAGGTAGTGTTCACGTGCGTCAGCATCAGTAGCGTAGCCGATGAGTGTCTGAAGACACGTTCTTACGGACAGAAAGCATAGGAAAGCAATCTTGGAAGTTGTGTGAGAGAGGGCACTTGAGGACATCCCGTTGAGCCGCGGTAAGTACGGATTGAAACCTGGGAAGGAATGGGAGAGGGGAAACTTCACCGCGCGTCTTTCATCCGAGCGTGTGCTAGTAGAGTAAAGCAATGGTCTAACCTGCCACCTACACAGTAACGAACGGCCTGGCGGGGGACTCGCGGCTATTAGACGGCATGTAAGAAGGCCGTTCGCATGAATGATAGGACACCATTGCGCGATGTCACCGTCTGTCTTACACAACCTGAGATTAGGTTCAGGATAGGGATGAGAATCTAGCCCCATGTTTTTCAAAATAAGTTGAATCTCGTGTAATGTGTTGAGAATTTAGGAAGTACTGCTAGGGTGTGAACTTTTGTGATTTCTGCTGGCATCACCAACGATTCTCTTCTCGGCCGACTTGGTGGTGAAATGCTATCACAAGACCCATGTTGATGCCCAACCGGAAGATCCAATATGCTCATACTGATCGCTGATGTCCCCTCCCATCCTAAATATGTATCATCGTCCGACGCTCATAAATGGAGAATCGCAAGGCCTTGCCGAGCGCACTGGTTTCCGTCGTAAGAGATTCCTGAAGTCAACCGGGTGTGGCTTTGCCAACTCTCTAGTCACCCAGAAGCCCACCCAAACTCCGCCGCTGTGCAATGTCACAAACGAACCGATTCCCGTTCCATTAATCTGCTTCGCGTATACTCCATGCCAGATGTGGCACCACCCAGTCGTTCCTAAAATCAAGAGAAGCATGTGAATATGATTCTTGTGTGTCGGGGATTTGTGTTTCTGGGACCAGCTCTTGCTTTGAAGATCGTGAGGACGGTGATGGTTTATGTGAACGTCAGGCCGCTGTTGCACCAGTTGCTTACAGGCTGTGACAAGGGTTCAATTTTAGCGATGAATGGTCTGGAGAGTGGGGTATACCATGCGAGACTCACCAGGCAACTCATATACTTGCACCAACTGCAGGTCTTGCGATAGACATAAAAGTTTTGCAGCAGCACAATAAACACGACAAATACCAAAAGCAGCGCACCAGCGCGAACCAGCCACCAGGCCCACCAGAAAGGCTTTCGACCCTTAAAGAAGCCAACCGGGTTCTTGAGAAATCCTGGTGGCTTGTCCCCCGCGTAGCCCGAGTTGACAGTCGAGTATGGCGAGTCATCACCGATCCTCCGCCGCAGCGCGTTTGGAGAGTGCAACACTGACAGGCCGAGCGCTAGGCCCATCAACAAGCCACCGATGTGGGAGAAGTTGTCGACACCAGGCAAGAGGCCGAGGACGAATGAGATGATAATGTCCAGCATGATGAACATCAGATCTCGGACAGGCGAACGACGGTCCGACCACGAGTAGAAGAGGTCGAGCAGTGTCAGAGCGATGATACCGAAAAGGGAGCCGGATGCGCCGGTAGAAGCCAGACCTGCACCCGCATAGTTTCCTCCCAAAACAAAGCCGAATATTCCAGAGCACACGTAGACCAAGAAGAACCGGAGCGAGCCGATAGACCTCTCCATCTCCTTGCCCATGGTAAGCTGGAGCAGGAGGTTGAAGCCAATGTGAATGAGTCCGGCGTGCATGAACATGGGCAGGATGAAGCGCCACCACTGGTTGGGTTCAGGCTTGTCACTCATGCTTGCGCCGACGCTGTATTTTGGCTCTGGGATGCCTCCGAAGCCACACAGATCGGACAATGTACAGTTATATGTGGAAGTGTCGGCCGAGGTGGTATCGGGACATGGCCATGTTATCGTCTCGTTTGCATTCGTGATTCCGTCCACATTGTGCATGCAGGGCACGAATCGGGCGCCGAAATTGATCAAGACATACGTCGAAGGGCCGATCATGGGGTTGAAGGATGGTTTTGTCATGATCGGAGACTTGGTCAGTTGCACTGCAGAGCATGTCAGTGGCCGAGTCACCAGTGACGAAAATCTCCAAGACGGTCTTACCATTCTTCACAATCTCACCGATGAAGACGCCCACCTGTACCACGGTGAAGATGTACACAACCCAAGGAATACGGTTGCCATATGCGCCGAACATTCCCAGCTCACCGAAGCGCACACCTTGCTTGCTCTCCTTTCGTCTGCGCTGAGGCGCCTCATAGACATGGTCAAGATCGTCACTCGGGTCTTTGGCTGCGCGGTCCTGCAGAGGTATGGCGTCCTGTGGATGTGCTCGGTCATCAGATGGCGAACCATTCCCGCCGGGATAGGACGTATCCTGGCCTGTCAGGTGCTGGCGACTCGACCCTGCAGACTGATACGAGGTCGCGGGGTAGGCATGGTCGTCAAAAACGGTATCGAAAGGCGACACTGATTTGGTCGAAACTGGCGAGGGCTCCTGTCCTGGTGGCTGGATGCCCAGGTGCTGTTGGGTCGTGTACGAGGGAGGGTTCGTCGAGTAGGAAGGCGCATTCGAGTACAGAGAGGGTGCCGGCGCGGGTGCAGTGTAGACCGACGAGCCGTAGGTGTCTTGCCTGTGCTGAGGTGGTATGGAGGGCAGTGATGGGACAGCTGAGGCGAAAGTATCAGTTCTCGCTGGATAGGCTTGGTGGCCCGGGATGGTGTTGCCTCGCTGAGAGTATTGCGAGCTGGCGTAGGAGCCCATGGTATCCTGGCGATGAGGACCGTCCATCGGGGCAGGCGAGGATGTCAGCGGTGGGGGTAGAGGCTTGTTAAGGTGGTCCTGGCTGTAGTACTCGTGAGAAGCCATGACGAAGTTGGGTTGCGGAAGGCCGCAATCAGCTCAGCTCGCGTTACGACCAGGCGCCAGAACCTTAATAACGTCGACCCTCCTCCCCAGATTCCAACGTAACAGTCGACAGGGTAGCCGAGAGAGAAGCGAGCGAACGACAACACAAGACAGAACGATGCTGAACGAGCGTGGGTGGAGGTGTTGTTGCAGACGGCGAGTCGAAGGAAAAAAGTACAGAGGCTATGTCTGGAGATGCAGACGGAAGAAGAAGTTAGAGTTGTTGTTGTTGTTGTTGGGGGGGCCAACCAAGACGGGCGGGTGGTAGGGTTGTTGATTGAATGGGTGGGTGGGAGAAGGATAGTAGGATCTGGGTCTCAGGAGATTTTGGTCTACCGTTTCAGCGACCCGAAATCTTGAAAATGCGCTGCCGCTTTGAAGCAGCTGTGCCTATCCCTGTCTGGACCCAAGCACGAAGGCTGGACTGGCCAAAAGTCCCTGTCACGCCAGACTCGGAAGAAGGCTGAGCTCAAGCTTAATTTGCCATCTGACAGTGCACTAACAGCGCGGCGGCAAGCAACAAAGACATTGCTGATGGGGCAGTACCGGTGACATCTTGGGCACCTGGGATGACACAGAACAACTTCGTAACGCTGTCGCGCACAGGTTGACGGTCCCACAATAATAATCTGTGGAACATTTGAATATTTGAATATGGGGTTGGCAGTCTAGGTGGACAGATCTTGAGTCTTACCCCAGAGACCCATACCTACCTAGGTACCCAGGTATGAGGTTGTCCTCTGCTGTAGGAATTTGGGGCGAGGGAGGCGCCAGCCAGGCCAGCCAATTCAGCCCAGCCAGTCCCCGTACCCTGGTCCAGAGGCAGAACCCACTTGTCGCCCCGTCTGCTGCGGGCAGGTCAACGTAAGCTCAGCGGCCTCAGCCTGGACGTTGGTGTGGATGTTGTGCGATCAACAAGCAAGGATGAGATGATTGGACGTGCAAAGAGCTGGACAAGTCAGACCGAACAAAAAGTACTCCATACCTGAGTTTGCGGTCACTTCTGCCGTCGGTCAACACGGCCAGTTCGCTGCACTGCCACTTGAAGCACTCGGCGTTCTGCGTGATCTTTTATGGACTTTGGTTTCATTATCATCCTGCTCCCCCATCTAATTTATTTCATTTGCACCGTGTGGGTCACCGAGACCGACAGACACAATCACCATCTGTGTACTCAGTATTTTGCTCAACGGTCCATTCACGGATGACGTTTTGGGTTGCTGTTTTTAGAAACACAACCAACCGCTTCTGAAGTTCCGCTCAACGGCTTTCTCTGCACACAGTAGCAATCCCAGTCTCGGTGTTTCCTGCGTCACCACGCACACAATACTACGGCTAGCTGAGGCTTCAAACACGATGGTCTTGCGGTTGAGCGTGGTTTGCTTTCGGGTTCAACACGGCCCAGGTGGAGTCAGCAAGCCCGTGCGCTCGCTTGTTGTCTCGATCACCAGAGGAAATCTGTCATTCCGCAAGCGTTTGTCGATGTTAGAGGCCTCGCCACACTGCCGATGCCAGAGTAGATGCCATTTCACTGGATTTGTGTGCCAGAAGGTCCAGCTTTGGAAGGCCGGTTGCTCGGCTGGCTTAGAAGAAGAGACGGCCCCCCCTCCAACCTCAAACCGGCAGGATTCACTTCACGAGCCGAGGATCAAGAGCCAACCCTTGAAACCCGTCCAATGACCCTGCTTTCCCCGCTGATGGGAAGCCAACAGCCAGATGTTGACTGCCACGGGTTTCGAGTTGCGGCTGTACGAATAAACATGGTCTAACGTGCAGCCACCAACTGAGATGATCCAATTATGGTGTTGTGCGCGTACGAGAATCAATGGTCTGATTTGTGGTGGTTCACTGCATCACAAGCTCAGTGGCTGAGTTGCGAAATCGCAAGGGTTCGGAGTACAGACTTCAGCTGTCGAGCACAGCGATCGTCTCACTGCATTTCGAACTGTGCCAAATCAACAGAGAACTCCCAATTCGAAATCTGTTACGCAGCCGAGACCCTGGGACTGTGTAGGCAGTATTGCTGTCGAGTAGGAAACAACCAAGAAGGTTGTTACACTGTGTGGAAGATAGCTAGGTACTTAGCTAAGTCAGGGTGGGCTTCTTGCGATCTTCAGGATAAGGGTTCTTATCAGCCGCCTCCCAGACAACCCGCCAAAAAGTTTCGCGACATGGCTTGGTTGGACCCTTTTCGAAGATCCTACCAGCAACCATCCGCCGCGCGCATCATATTCACGACTGAAAATGGGAGCCGTACGGACAAAAACGGTCAAGAACAAACACGCCACGCGTGGCTCTGGCATCAAGAATAGCAAGGCGGCCAGCAGGGTCGAGAATGACCCTGTCGTCAAGGCCAAGAAGAACAAGAATGGCGGAAAGGCGCCCGTAAAACCAAACCAGATCATCAAGGAGCTGCAGAAGAGGCGCAAGAGGAAGGTCTACAGCGAGAAGGAGCTCGGGATACCGGAGCTCAACATGGTGACACCGATCGGGGTGGAGAAGCCCAAGGGCAAGAAGAAGGGCAAGGTCTTTGTCGATGATCGGGTACGTGTGGCGCAGCGCTGTCCCGGACAAGCGCTGTCCTTGATAACAAGTAATCTGAATCAGGCTGCTAACAAACAATCTGCTGCACAGGAGAGCATGAACACTATCCTGTCCATGGTCCAGGCCGAGAAGGATGGCCAGATCGAGTCCAAGATGATGAAGGCGCGGCACATGGAGGCGATTCGCGAGGCGCGCAAGCAGGAGGCCGAGAAAAAGGCGGCCGAGCGCAAGGAGAAGCTGGACGAGACCAAGGATTCGCTGCGCAAGAAGCGCAAGAGGCCCGAGCGCCGCGACGCCGGTGACGACGACAAGGCGGCCGAGCGGTCCATGAGGAATGTGGAGCTGCAGGGCACCAAGGCCTCGAAGCCCAAGAAGAGGAAGAGTGTCTCGTTTGCATGAGAGGAAATAGAGGGGGTTCCCCAGGGAGGGGCAGGAAGACGGACCGCTTTGCGGGCATGCATGCGTACCTAGAGGCGCGGGATGGAGTCATTGCATGGCGTTTTTGGAGTTTTTCGGACAAACGGGCGACGGGTTCAAAAATCCAGGCTCATGGGCTCGCCGGTGGGTAACTCCACCTCTATGTCTGGTGGTGACATCTAACATGGACAAGGCGACAAGAGCTACTCTCAGAGGCCACTGAAAGTCGATGCGTCCAAGGATCGCATCTGAGTTACCCGCGTGGCCATATCTACCATTGCGTTGTCCGAGTTCAACCAGCCGGTGGGGAAGGATGGATGGCAATTCACCTTGTGAGACTTTGACTTTCGGTGGAGTTGCCGTCTCCTTTAGCACATGCTCATTGATCCACGTCCTGGGTTGATGGGTCTCGGGACCCGATCTAGGACCACCTTCTAGTCTAATATTTGTCTAGAGAACAATTATATACCCCAGGCCGTAAAGTGCCTTTGTGTCTATTCTAGTACCTTCCCACCTTCCCACCTACATTGTCTATGTTATTTCCCCCCTATCGCTTCGCCAGTCATGACTTGGGTGATTTGTCGTTCACTCTGTAATCTTGACCTCCATCTTCCGTCGCATAGGTTCGAAGCTTGATCCGTACTGTGGTTTAAGCACAGTGGTGCCATTTGTCTGATTATTGATTGACTTCAGATCGATATTGGACGCCATGTGCTTCAAGAAGTTGGATACCTAGAACAGTCAGCACGAATCTTATTTCCATCAAATTCCCGGTTCGGACGCTTCGTACAGGCTTTGCGTGCCATCGACCACCGCCTGGCTCAAAGAAGGCGAGGTGGCCACCGAGAGACGTTGTCAGGCAGACAGTGTGTGGATTCTTCTTGAACTCCTGGTATGGTATGGCCTGCTCCACGGCGATCTGTTCATGGTCAGCAGCAAATTTCCCACAACGTGCAACATGTACTAGGGACTTACCGGGTCGTCTGCGGCCTGGATCGCCAGGTAAGGGATCCGAATCGCAAGCACCGAGTCACTGGACGATGCGTCACGGTAGTAGGCTGACTCTGTGGGATACCCCCAAGATATACACCTGGAGATCCTTAGTGCGTGCCCAGATATTCCACTTTCAGGTCTACCTACTGGACTTCCCTATCGAACTCAAAAAGATAGGTGACGTTCTGAATGGCTTCGAAGTCTAGCTCTGTGCGCTTGATTATTGACTCCTTGTGCCGCATGATAAGCTTCTTCATGTTAGCTAGGAGAGCACGTCATCAGTAAATAGCACAAAATAGAGGGCAACTCGCACCTGTTTGCACGAACTTCCCATGACCCGTTGGTACAATTCCTTGCCAAGAAGAGAGTTTTGGAGCTGGATGTTGGACACCTCGAGGTTGAATGGGTTGCCGACAACGACGGCGGCGCTAAGGAGGCAGTTTGAGCCCTCCTCACCGACGAAGTTGGTCAGGATATTGGCGCCCAGGGAGAAGCCCAGGCCAAACAAGGGCCGGTTTGGGAACGTCTTCCTTGCCCACCTCACCACCTGCCTCACGTCCCATGTCGCCCTCGCGTTGAAGAGCACACCGCTCGTGACCTCACTGTTTGCGCAACCCCTCGAGTTGACGACGCAGCACTCCCAGTCGCCGCCGCCTTCCGAGATCAACGGCTCAATGCAATGCCGGAGATAGACCTCGTACGAGCCACCTGTTAGGCCATGCAGCACGATGAGCATGGGCCTGCTGTCGTCCGACGCCACCGAGTCGAATTCGGCTTCTCTGAAGTACGACGTACGCGGCGGCAAGGCGTCGTCGTGATCCTGGTACGGAGGCGTCACAAAATCCACGGCAAAAGTACCGGTGTAGGTATGGTGATCCGCGTTGAAAATCTTCCTCTTGTAGTAGACCTGGGGCGCACTCTTGCCTACGGCTGTCCACATCGTTTGCAGATGCCCATTGAAGAGGAAGGGGTTCAACTGGCACGTTGGAGTGATCTTCTCACAGATCTTCAACAGGTCGGTCTGGGTGCCATCCTTCTCCTTGAGTGCCAGTGGCGACACATGGTGAGTGTATTTTATCCTGGCACGGCCGAGCCAGTCCATTGACAACCGTAAAGCTCGAAGGGGGACTGATCGGAACACTGTCAAGACAACCTTGGAAGGGTTCAATAGTCCCAAGGGTAGGTAGGAGTGTAGGTGAAGTGAGTGAGATCAAAGATCAGAGAAACCAATGAGACGGTACACCGTGGTACACCGGAAAAGAGATGGGAACTTTACAGAGCTAAGAAAACCAAGAGGAGCGAACGTAGGATCTCCGTATGCAGGATAACCTTCTTTAATCTACACGTGAATTAGGAGCTTGTGCTTCAGACCCGCAGCAACATGTGAACTGTCATCAGCAAAGTTGGTGGGCCCACCTGGATTTCCCTTCAAAAGTTCTGTCGAGATCCAAATCCAAATCCCATCCCTGTCGACCAATGCTGCCTCGGTACCTCGGACACCTAGGTATGATGCCGACCACGGCTCCGATGAACATGGGGTGCAAATGCACGGGCCACGAGGCGCACGTGGCGGTCGCGGCTTCCAACTTCCTTGAAGCTGCATCTGGCCAGGGATCGGCAACTTGAACTTCGACGTCCTTTGTAACTTTGTTCCTGCCCGTCTTGCTTCGCCGGAAGGTGCTGTGTGTCTCCGCCTCTTGCCTTCCCCCCCCCCAAACATTTAATCCATATCACGCTCTCCCGGGCACGACTCGAACCAACGATGACTTCCGCAACGATTAGATGACAACGATCTTAGAAGACCGGTGGATGAAATAAGCTGTAGAGGGAGGGAGAGGTCAGCGCAATTGGCGGCTTTTGCTCGAGTGGCAGATGCCGTCATGAACAACTGGGGCCAGCAGCCTCCGGGCCATGGGCAGGCCTATAATAACCATGGCTATCAAGAGATGACCACCCCTCAGCCCGGATATGCGCAGCACCAGCAACAACAGCCGCAGGTTCAACAGCAGCAGCAGTTCCAGCAGCAGCAGCAGTTCCAGCAGCATCAACATCAACATCAACAATATGGGTCTGGGAACTCGATGGCTTTTATGGGCAACCAGCAATATCAGGCAGGCGCCCACTTCCTTCCTGCGCCTGCCCAACACTCCCAGATGCAGCCGATGCAGCAATATGCCCACACACAAGTTCACGCCCAGGCGCAACAGGCGCATCAGACGCACGCCCACCACGCCGCCATCAACAACTTTCACGCGCAACAGCATCAGCACCAGCAACAGCAGCAGCACCAGCAACAGCAACATCAACAGCAACATCAGCAGCAGCCTTTTAGCAACGGCGCCTACCAGCACCATGCGCCAGCACGTCAGCTGCAGCCTCAACCACAGCTTCAACCTCAACTTCAATCACACACTCAATACGTCTCCCACCACAACTACCCGCCGCAGGTAGCGACCCCTTCTCCCCGACCGATACAACAACGCATCCCTTCCCAACCTGCCCAGCCTCTGCAGCAGTCCTTACACCCCCCACAGCAGCAGCAGCAGCAGCAGCAGCAGCAACAGCAACAGCAGCAACAACAAACACATCATCCGCAGCAGCTCATCCCTCAGAAAAGACGATCCGTGCAACAACTGCAATCCCCACGAACAAACAGTCCGCACTTGCCAACGGGGCAACTACAGTCCTCGCAACAACTGCAATCTCCACGCGTGAGCAGTCCGCATGTACAGCCAGTACAGCCACAAACAGCACGACCCTACCAAACCCCTCGAGTGAGCAGTCCACACATACAACCAGCTCAGCTACAGGCAGCGCAGACATACCAATCCCCGAAAGTGAACAGCCCGCACATCCAACCATCACAGCTGCAGGTAACGCAACCGTACCAATCCCCGCGACTGAGCAGTCCACACATACAGCCATCACAATTACAGGCAGCGCAGTCGTACCAGTCGCCACATGCGAGTAGCCCACACACACAGCCATCACAGCCTCAGGCCGCTCAACCGTGCCAGTCGCCGCGAGTGAGCAATGCACACAAGCCCGCAGCGAAACCACCGCCACCTCAGCAATTACAGTCTCCGCGAGTGACCACTTCGAACATCCAATCCCCCCAGCTGCAGTCAGCAGCAAAACTCCAGTCTCCGCGGGTGAGCAATCAACAAGCGCCGGTAGTTAATCAACAACAACAGCGTTCCACGGTAGGCACGCCTGTCAAGGTCGAATCCCCAGTGCAACCGCCAGCCCAAACGCTGCCTGCATTGCAAGCACAGCCAGCTTCGGAACGCAAACCACCCATGACAGCGGCCCAGCCGCCGCCGCAACCGCAGCGGCACGTGTCTGATAGTATCGATCCTGTCCAGCTCCACATGAGTATTGATCCTACCCAGCTCATGTTGAAGCGGGAACCCTCAGCACCGGCTAGGAAGTCCTTGCCAGCGCCTGTCGCAAGCTCACCAAGCATTTCGACCAAGTCACCAAGCATGCCGCATGCGCAAACACCAACGAGTCACTTCGACACACCTGCTGTCTTGACCTGCGTCGCAGATGACTGCTTTCAGACCGCCCATGCAGCCGTCCAGGACATCGCCGTGTCGCGGGACAAGCAGCGCGTGGATGAATACTACAAACTCATTGCAACAGGACTCGGCTGTCTCGACGCTGCACTTAACCTGAACAAGCTGGCCCCACGCGCAGAGGCGAACATTCGTTTGCGATATGCCACCGCGCTCAGTGAGGAAACCGACAACTTGATGGAAGCAGAGACCGCCTTGACCAAAGGCATTGCAGTTTGTGAAAAAAACCGATTCGCAGACCTGAAGTATTGTATGCAATTCCAGCTGCTCAAAGTTCTGTTCAGGAGAAATCGGAAGGCTGCCTTTGTGGAGATAGAGAAGAACATAAACGATGCGTTGACTTACAAAGCAGTCGACTGGGTGTACGCCTTCCGATTTCTGAAGGCTTCTCTTCACCTACAATCCAGCAACCCAGCAGACGCACCGGCGCTGGAAAACCTCCGCAGCATTGCGAGCCTTGCACAACACCAAGGAGACTCTGCAATCTCGGTGTTGGCGTCTCTTCTAGAGGGCATCGTGCACCTAAAGGCCAGAAAAGAAGACTCGATCGTACGGGTTCAAACATGCATAGCACAAGCATCAAGGTACCAGCTTGACCCGTCCGTCCAGATACCCCAGGTTGAAGTGCTTACCTTGCTCCTGGACCTGGCCTGTACTTTGCAGCAAAAGGCGCCCCAGGTTGCCATGCAGAAGCTCAAGGCGTTGCAGGCTCGCATGGATGAGCTTGTACAGGCACACGACTGGGATAAGATGCTCGATGTTCTCCACCTTCCCCTGAAGAAACAGACAAACTCGAATGGTGCTGTTACCAGTGATACCAAGACCATCATCCAGCCTGGCGATGGGGAGCACAACTTCGTCATCTTATCATTTGTCACCAAGGTCCATGCTTTTGTTCTAGCGTAAGGCTGATAACATCCCCGGTCCAAGCACATGTGGCTAATGGTTTTCCAGGTATGTCCTGAGCGGCCTAGCGTTGTTGTATCAAGGAGCGAAAAGCGAAAAGGTCATGGAGTATTGGTCCGAAGCCTTGAACATGCTCGGGAAGAGTAAGCTCGTCCCCCAATTCCGTCGTTGATTCCACCTCTAATGGAAATGCTAGCTCCTGCACACGCCCGACCGCCCGCCCACTCCTTGCCCATGGCCATACAACAGGCCAGCTGGCAAGCAGAGGTGAAATGCTACGTCTACGCCCTCATCGCGTTGATATCGGCCACACGTACGCAGTGGAGCAAGGTGCACGACTGCATTCAGAAGATCGAAGCCCTTAGTCCAAAGCCCGAGGGTGGCCGGCTCGGTCTATTGGTACTCTACGTGACAGGAGTGTATTATCAGGGCACCGGTGACTCTCGCAGAGCGCTCCAGATATTCAGCGATCAGCGCTTTACCATCCCAGCCGCCGGCAATGACGAAAACAATCCAGGGACACCTCCTCCTGAGGTAGCCCTTCTCGCAGCCATGAACAAGATTTGGATCATGCAAGATCCGGCCCACCGGGACGACGCGAAGCTCACCGATCTCACAGAGAAGATCACGGCGTACTGTTCTGACCATGCAGATGTCGACATCCGGACCGCCTTCAACCTCATGCAAGCGGCACTTCAGACGGAGCCACGCCAGTCGATGCAGACCGTCAAGAAACATATTCAGGTTGGCCTGAAATGGGCTCAGGGCGCAAACAATACCCAGCTTCTCGCTGTAGCTCTGAACCTAATGCGGTCGGTGCTCTTTGAAAATGTCGTCGGCGACCAGGCTGTTAAGAGCGCCAAGGCGGGTCGGCAGCAGGCGCACAAGGCGGGCAACCTGTTGTGGATGAGTGTAGCCGACGGCATGTTGGCGCAGACGGAGGAGATGCAAGGACAAGTAGATGAAGCGGAACGGCTACGTCTGGATGGAACGCAATTTGCGAACCAGGCCTTTGAAAAGCCCGGGCAGGATTGAGGAGCCACGAGTACGGCTCGAGTAACTCGTAATCTGCGGACGTGGTGGTCCACGGACGTTGTTTCCGGGCATTAACACGGCGCTGCCCCAACATCGGCTGTGAGACCAGTTGACAGATGTCGCAGAGGATGGTAGGGCCTATCATTGCGAATCATGGGTTCAAAAAGTAATGTTGCAAAATTTGCGGGGAGCATCTGGTCAGCATGTGGGCGTTCACTCAGGAGCGGCTTTGGCTCTTTGATGACGGTATACAGATCTTTTAGGTGCCTCTTGGACTGGCTTTGATATATACCCCTAGTAGCTCTAGTGAAAATTCGCTTAAAGAGATGAAATAATTATTTCTGCCTTATAAAATGAGATTAGGTAGTTGTACTTAGAAGATCGAATAGTACAATAATATATTATTTATTCTTAGGCTTTAGCTAATTAGAGTATTATATTTAAAATACCCTATTATATATACTACTTTACTTAAATACTTTTTATATTTTTATTTATAAAGTTATTAATCTTCTTTTACTTATTAAATAATATTATTCTTAATTTATAAAAAACTTAAAGGTATATTATTCTTTTTTATAATACTTAGTATTTAAAGACCTAGTATTTATAAAAGATATAGTATTTTTAAACCTCTCGTAAGTATAAGGTTAAAAGACAAACCTCTCTTAAGTATAAGGTTAAAAGACTTATAATTATAGTTTTTTTAACTAAGTTAATTTAA
>MAVT02000206.1:0-44100 GCA_001702395.2 Diaporthe helianthi | reverse complement strand
TAATCTTTATTAACTAGATAAAGAAAGAGGACTATAGAGGTACTATTTATATATACAATTGGTAGCGGAGTACATTAGGCTACTAGAAGTCCGTTGGGTCTTTGTAAGACCTTGTTTCTGTAAGTCAACAGATACACAGTACGTAGGCGTGGGCACTGTAGGCAGCATAGGTACGCAGGCGGCGTAGGCACGTAGGCGTAGGTACGCAGGCGTAGGCAGTATATTAATTGATGCGCTAGCGTTAATAGAACGTATAGTGTGCCTATACCAAAAAAAAAAATTGTACACGGGGGCTACATGATTAGTTAGAAATGGGTGCGCGGCATCCGATTTTAGGTGCGCAAATATCCGTATTCTTAAATAATAATAAGATAAGTTTAATTTATACATAAAGTAAGGGAATTACGTTTATAACTATTATAAATTAAGTAGGGTAGATTAAATATTGTATATTAGCTTGTTTATTTTGTTTAAGTAAAAAAGAGCGTGGGAAGCCTATTCTTATAGGAAATCGTAGACGTAAAAGTGGAGCCCGCAGCTCGTGACAAGATGTTACGCTGGCGCTTCTCCATTGTGGGGGACGCCAATGTGGTGGGTGCGTATGCGTAGGTGAGGAGTATGGTGCTAAGCTGCATCCCAAATAAGCTTGGAGCTGGTGCTGAAGTGTTGGAGTAACAGGACTGAATTTTGCAGCTGTAAATGAATGGATGGGAATGGCCAGGATACCTAGGTACTTAAGTAGAGAACCTGGTGGTTGGGCAGTTTGTTGAATCTTTATTACCACGATTTTGGGGGTTAAAGGGGGGGGGGGACAAGGGATTTGGCAATAGAATTTAAAGGGCCGAACAGACATTTACCGTTATAAGCAATACCGACCGCCTTGCATTGATTCCTCAGATGGGCATTCTCCGTCTACTTAAGCATTGCCAAGAGGTCGTCAATGAGTCAACCAAAACCACTGCATAATTGGGGTGCAAGGGGGAGTCCGTAGCCATGAAGGGCGATTTTCTGCAGCCCGTTGGATGTCGGCCGTCCTGCAAACCTTGGAATGCAAGCATGATCTCTCCCCTCTTCCCTATTAGGTCTCCCTCTTGTGCACACGATTTATTCACCGTGGTACCATCCATTGCGGCTGTGCTGCACCATTATCTTGATTTCCAGAGCGGGGATGATCTCATGCCTTCAACTGTAGGGTTTGTCGACATGTGGTCATCTCAACTATTTGATCCCCTAGTAACCTGAATTTATAACTCCTTGAAGAGAAATCATCTGCATTGGTGGCTGCTGACTTCCAAGGTTTGTGTGATCTGTAATCTGCTGGCATGGTGTTGATAAGTTAGTTGTTGGAATTTGTGAGGTTCCCACTGTGCTAACAGGGAGCTACTTGGCTAAGAATAAACAATAAAATTCGTTTAAAATTAAGTCACCTTTAAAGTCGAATCCACTTGTGTAGAAGTCTGGTGTTCCAGATAGGATCTTGTCTTATATACCGAGGTACGTAGGTACCTAGGTACGCGTATTCCAGGCCTACGGAGACGTCATGAGCATGACATGGCCGCTAATAACGGTGGTCCAATCAGTCCAGATCAGTGGAGAAGGACCCTTTGACTCCAGGCTTGCAGGCTTGGCACGGTCCCAGCCCCGCGTAACGAGAGGGCACAGCACTAGTTGTTATTACACGCAGCTGTCAGGAGCCCGCGCTACGTAGTGCCCTCGTCACATCGTTGCCTCCACCACCGTTCCTTCGCCGGCAAATATGGCCATGACCTCTTAGGGTTCTTGCTTTGCTTGATTCCTCTTCCCGTTCCTTTTACTTTTTCTCCACCGAAAACCTCCTCCAGCACATGGAGCTATGGCCGGAGGCACTGGCCAGAAGCTCACCTACGCCACCACTGTCGTGGCGGGTGTCGCGTCGCTGTCTGCTGCCCTCTTCTCGATAGTGTATGCTTGGACGAACCCTCCACCCTTTCGACCTCCGTCTTGCAGCTAACATCTCAGACAGGTCAATATGGCTTCAAACGTAGGCCACTGAGTGCTCAACCCGGCCGCTTGGGCACAGTACTGACAAGGCCACAGCAAGAACTACAGGAAACCGCTCCTGCAGCGATATGTGGTTCGCATCCTGCTCATGTGAGTCTGACCATGGCTGTCCCCAGATGCTCAGTGACACAAAGCAAGACTGACCGAGCAACCTAGGGTGCCCATCTACTCCGTCTCCTCGTGGGTTAGCCTCGTGTCTTTCTCCGCAGCCCAGTGGCTCGACCCGATCCGCGACGTATACGAGGCCTTCACCATCTACACCTTCTTCCAACTCCTCATCAACTACCTCGGCGGCGAGCGCAACCTCATCATCACCACCCATGGCCGGGCCCCGGTCAACCATCTGTGGCCCCTGAACCACGTCCTCTCGCCCATCGATATTTCCGACCCCTATACCTTCCTGGCCATCAAGCGGGGCATTCTGCAGTACGCGTGGCTGAAGCCCATCCTGGGCATCTCGGCGATTATAATGAAGGCTACGGGCACGTACAAGGAGGGCTACATTGATATAAGTTCTGGGTACTTGTGGAGTGGCATCATCTACAATATCAGCGTCACGCTGAGTCTATACTCGCTGGGTCTGTTCTGGGTGTGTATGCACGAGGACCTGAAGCCCTTCAGGCCCATGCCCAAATTCCTCTGCATCAAGCTCATCATCTTCGCCTCCTACTGGCAAGGTTTCGCCCTGTCCATTCTGGTCTGGCTGGGCGCCATCCCCGACAACGTTGAGGGCTACACCCAGGACAACCTGGCGGCGGCCATCCAAGACGCCCTGATTTGTATCGAAATGCCCATCTTTGCCGTCTCGCACTGGTACGCGTTCTCATGGCATGATTACGCCGACAACAGTCTGTCTGCCGCCCGACTTCCGGTCTGGTACGCAATACGAGATGCTTTCGGTCCCCGTGACCTAATCGAGGACACGAAAGAGACATTTAGTGGAGACAAGTACAAGTACCGCCAGTTCGACTCCAACGACAAGATCCTGGCCCACGAGGACTCCAAGTCACGACTGGCGAGGTTAAAGGCCGGCATGCGCTATGAGAGAGGAGGCAGGGGGAAGTACTGGCTGCCTAATCCTAATGAGATTAACGAGCACACCTCTCTGCTCCAGGGAGGTGAGTCGAGCAGGGACAGATCGCAGTCGCGCACGAATGGTACGGTGGATTTTGAGGACCCTAGCCTCGACCCGGGTGAGGAAGATCTGTACAAGAAGGCCAGGAAAATGGAGTTTGGAGACTGGAATGTAAGTTTCTACGTTCACTTGTCCTGCAGGGCCAAGAAGCATACTGACCTGCTGCTGTAGTACCCAGTCATCACAGCCAACAAGCCCTCACGGGATCTCTGGACGACCCCACAGCCAAGTTTCTCCCGGATACCCCACATCGAGCCGCGCTCATCCTCATCATCCCCATCAATCTCCCGCCCATCCCAGGGCTCGAGAACGCCCAGCGTAGACCTGATCAAATCCAAGACCAGCAAGAAGAAGGGCAAACGCAAGGAGGCCGTCCCCACGGGCGGCATCGTGCACGACCCGGACCACCACCACCACCGGGACAGGGTCACCGAGGAGCCCCTCCCGCACGAGGACGAGACGGCGCCGTCGGGCTTTGGCATCGCCAACGAGGACTACACCACGGTCACGGAGGAGTACCTCAAGGCGGCCGAGCGCATCGGCTACGACGGCAAGGTCAAGAACGTCGAGAACGAGGGCCCGCTCGTCGAGGGGTCCCGCGCGTGGGAGCAGGCGCGCGAGGAGGAAGAGGCCTCACCCACTGGAACGCCGAGTTTTGCGCCCGTCGACGGCGCCGACGAGGAGGTCAACCGGAACCCGTGGGATAAGGCCCAGGATGAGTTCTTCTCCTAGGTCCTTGCCCCTCCAGCCTCCGGCGCGGCGCGCAAAGTGTGGGGGGCAGGCGAGCGAGGGATGCAATCAGGAATCAGATTTGTCTTTTGTATGGCCTTTGATACCCTTGACCTTTTTTTTTACCGTCTCTTTTCCTTTTATCATAAACGAAGGTTTGCCTGGTTCTTTGAAGAAGAAGAGAAAAAAACGTGTTTTGTTCTTTCTCAAATTCTGGCTTGGTGCAGCGATTATAAATACAGGGATTGGGTGCGTGCGGCTTTCTTGGGGGTCCAGCATTGAGAGACACACGCGTGGCATGGCGAGGCGTCTAGACGTATATGGAGACAAATAACATTTCGGCCTGGTTTTCTATGTACACGATGAAGGGTGTTGTTTAGTCTTGCTTGTGTGATATTTTGTTATCTTCAGTTCGTCTCCGAACCACCCCTCCCCTCCGCCTGCTAAACGTGTAGGCGGTGCTAAATCCACAGGAACGCGCTTCACACGTCGTGGCTAATCTTGTCTTCTTCCCTGAGCCACGATGAGGTTATATCTGAGCGGCGCTGGTGGTGATTGCATAGTTATAAACCACACTATCATGCAGGATGGCTGTATTGCGGGCAGCGCGTGACTGGTGCCGCCGACTGAGGTATATCGGCCGACATGCCCTAAACGGAGACGAAGGCTTCATCCGATATCTACATACCCAGATAGCAATGTGGCGTGCTGGAATAATTACTTAGACACCTTGCTGAGGATCTGCAACAATTGGATGGTCCTGTTTTGTCTTATGTTTGAGTTTGTCCCGCCGACCAAGCAGCCTGAACAAAAAGGACAGACAGCCTTCAAGTTGTTAGAACGTCCCGACTTGGGAGAATACAAGCACACTTGAGCACTCTGGACCGTCCCCTGTGACACACATACACATCTCCACGCCTGACTCGACTACTTAAGGCCAATAGGATTCCGTCACCGTCTAAGACGTATAGTAATGTTCAAAGTTGATTGAGAGAAAGAAAATAATTCCTGTCAATTCTCGGAATTTTATCACTCGTAGTGAACAACTGAGGTCTATAAACGCCTAGCTAGACTCCAAGGTGGGTATTCCATTTTCGCCAAAAAAGGGGGGGGGAGGAGGGGTGGGGAGGCTTTCCAAAGCCAAGCCCACCCAGGCCATGTTCTCCCGTGCAACCAAGGACAGGCGAAATATTAAATTCCAGGAGAACACATGAAGTTTTTGTTTTTTCCTCTTCTTCCCGTCCCATGCAGGTTTCCTCCCAAAAGATGAGACTGGAGAACCTGTCGTATCACAAATTTTTTCTGTTTTCTATATCCTTAACTCCGACTCCCATTAAACGCCTCGCAATCAATCGGTCGGACTTTGGGGCTGTAAGTTGCCCCCAAGTGCTAGCAAACAAGCAGCAGATGGAGCAAGATCAGGCAATATTTGTTTCCCCATAGAAACAGGAGGGAGGAGAAAGGCTTTTTTTCTTCTTCGTCTGCTGGTGGTATCACTCTGCCTCAGCTAACCCTGTCGTCTCGTGCTGCGCGGGCGCTGGTGCTGATACTGGGGTTCCAGGGTCAGATTTGACGGTGTAGGCGTGCTCTGAAGTATTGCTTCCTCCCGTGCCCTGTTCTTGGTGCAAGCCAGGGTGCGCCTCCTGGTAAGGCAAGAGCAAGTTAGCGCAGAGGTGAAGCTCGAGTGTGCGCGAGTCCAGGGCAGAGAACTGAGCGTGCTGCTGTTGAGCGACGATATCGGCAGCTGGGATGATTGTTAGCTCCAAACTTAGAATTTCTATGGGGACCATAGACTATGCTTACCTCTCAGATTGATGCGTTCAAAGTAGGATTGCAGAACGGGGTCTTGGTCCTCGGCGATCAGAACGCCATCGCTCTCTCGGATCGCAGTCTTTGGCAGAGCTCGTCGGATGCCCAACAGCATGCCCAGAAGCTCGGATATTCTGTACCCTTGCTGTGTGTAGTCGCTCGGGAGTCTCTCGAGCGGCCAGCAGTTGATAGTCTTGCTCATCTCCTCCCATGCCTTGAATGCCCAGGTCGATTTCTCGACACAGATGAGCAGGACGAGGATGGTAAAGAACATCCCATGACCGATCCTGGTTCTCGCGTCTTGCAGGTCCCGCTGCATGTGCGTCAGCAGGCTCTTGCTGGTGGTCGACGCCTTGCGCTCCGCTGCGGCTGTCAACTGCAGGCATATAGTCTTGTACAGCTCCGCGTCGCTCTCCTGTGTGACTGACTTGCCCTCGAGCTGCGTGGCCGGGGACGGGCGAATATCGAGATTCCACTTAAGCTCCCTGTCGATCACTTCCACGAAGCCCCAGAGTTCGAGGGCTAGTCTGAGATTTCTATCGTCGGCGTCACGAGCGATTTGGAGGGCTGTCTCCACAGTGATGCGTGAGAATGACGCCCGCTCCTTTTGCGCAAACACTGGCAGCTGGTCCCGGACATAAGCCTCCATCTTGCCTGACAGTTCCTCCTGGTCATTGATCATCACGATCTGTGGCGTTGCCCAGTGCTCGTCTTCCGCAAGGAGCTCAGCGCCTGGCTCTTTGGGCTTGGTCCCACGTAGAGTCTCGACTAAGATTGCAGATCCCTCCCCTGGGAAGTGTGAGGCCTCGAGCAACACAGGAGGATGGTCCAAGTTCAATGTTGACTTGAAACCGTTGACCTGTTTCTGCGCGTGTACGATCTGGACCCCAGCATCGTACAGGTTCAGCTCATCGGTGAACTTCGTGCGGACACACCCGGAGCGCCAAATGCGGGGAGACAGCACCTTGCGGCAGGTGTCACAAGGATCACCTTGAGAGCAGGTCTTCCGCAGTATCCTGCATCGTATGCAAGCACCGATCTTCCGAACCTGCTGGACCTCCTTTCTGCGCTGCTCGTCAAAGCGCGCCCGGGAATGTCTTGACCTGGAGCCGTTTTGGTCCACTCGGAATACCGATCGACTAGACATGGGAACCCCGTGCAACGGATGGTTGACAGAAGATGGGGGTGCCAGTGGCGCGTTTGCCATGTAAGTAATCTCGCCCCAGGGCTGCTGTGGCCCGGACTGCGAGACAGACTGCGGCCTAGCCTGCGTAACAGGAGCGGGTGCTTGTGTAGGGGCTTGGGCGGGGGATTGCGAAGAATGGTCTGTAGCCACAGGCGCAGCATGGTCCTCCATAGCTGCAGCGACTGGTGTAGGGCCAGAAGTAGTCTCCGTGTCCTGAACCGTTTCTATAGCCCTCGCCAGATCCTCGCCGAGATTGTGATTGAAGAATAGTGTGGGGTCCAACATGGCATTATTAAGCCTGGCAGTTGCTGCCGCGGCGACACTCAGGTTGGGCGCTTCGGTGGGGGTTGTGCTGTGCTCATCTAGATCCTGCATGTGCTCTGCCATGCTCGGTTGACCGTCCGGCCCGTCCTCGGCTGTAAGAGCTGTCAGATTCTGGTAGAGTGCATCTTCGGCGAGACTGCCAGTGTTGTGCTCACCTGGCCCTTCAGAAGACGGCTGGTGCTCGTTATATGGAGAGGAGTGGTCCTCAACGGTGAACTGCTCCTGGATATCGGGACGCTCGAGTGCGGATGGGCCAGACAGGGCGAAGGCACCGGGGTAAGGCTCGAGTGGCCCATGTTGTGCGTGTGAATTCTCGCCTCTATATTCATTGAGGTGGTCTATTTGCCTTCGAGATACCTCAGCCAGAGTCTCCAGCGGTGTCCAGTTCTGGTGAGGCTGCATCAATGGGAGCTCCAACTGCGGGCCAGAATGCTGCTGAACTTGTTGCTGCTGCCGGGCCTGCAGAGTCCGCGGGGTACGAGCGGCTGAGATGCCATTGAGCATGAGGCAGGCATTTATGCGGTCCTGTTCGGATATGGCAGGGCATCGCTTCGTCAGATGGGTCGTAAGGCTGTCGATTCGACCCTTGGGGAAGTTTTCGCCGCAGAGTTTGCAAGTCTGGGGGTATCTGTGATTGTGTTATGTTAGTGTATATGCTCAATGGCCAACTTGCAAGGAGTGGAAATTAGAGGTTGAGGAGGCAGGTCTCAAACCTCGGCTGGGGGCGGTCGGGGCGGTCTTGAAGACACAAGACCGCCGAGGTGCTTACCTGTTGGAATTGTCTGCCAGCTTAGGTCCTCGCTGGAAGTACTGCTGGATCACCTGGTTAGGTCGGCGACCCATGGCGGTAATTGCCTACCAAGACTGGCTTGGATCTCCTTGACACAATTACAATGTGTCGGGTTGTTAGCTGGCTGGTTCAAGTCGGCGTTGACTTTCTCGAGATTCTGCTGGTGGAATTTTTGGCGGCGAGGGCTGCAAGATCTGAAAGGAGCAAGCGGTAAGGCCAGCCCCGCTGGAGCTGTGGGCCCATGCACTTGCTGTGATTGGACATAGGTTGATAAGATAACACAAGACAGGACTAGCCTTGTCCATTCCAACAACACACTTGTACTCTATCTGTGCATCCTTGTACCTAATAGTAAACTATTTAGAATGATTTAATTAAGAATAAAATTGAAAAACAATTAAATGTAAAGATTTAATAAGTAAGAAATTATTATTAAAGTTTTTAAGGTTTATTTATTTTATAATGATTTTTATATTTTAGTAATAATTATAATATATTATAAAAATAAATAGTTTATTACTTATTAAATTTTTTAATAATAGTTTATTTCATAAATGTTATTTAAAATATAATTATAAGAAATATAAAACATAGGATAATATATAATTTAGTTATAAAGATATACTAAAGAATAATTTCTCCTTAGAAAATGTTTCTTCTTATAAATTATAAAAGAAAAAGAAAGAATATAAATTTAAAGATCTTATTTTAAAATAGTTTACTTAAGATTCTATTTTTACTTTAAACTATATTTTATTAAAAGTAATTTAATAAAGATTATCGTAATATAATAAAGAAGACTTTATAGGCATAAGTATATAATATAGTAAAAATAAAAATATAATAACGACGATATTATATAGTTTAACTTACTTTATTAGTTACTATAAATATATATATTTAACGTTATATTTAAAATAAGGAGAAAGAAAGTATATATACTCTAGTTTAAGAGATAGATTATAAAATAGAATAAAAAGAAGTATTACTATTATATAAGAAAGATTTTAAATCTACGCGGTAACTTAAGGAACTTATATAGTTTATTTATAGTAAGTTTTCCTAGGTCTTAACTAATAGCCTAGTAAAAGAATTAGGAAAAAGTAAATAAAAATATATAATAGTATATAATTACAATGTATATATAGAGTCATCTTATACAACAGTACTACTACAGTAGTTACTAGGTTATTATCTAAAAGGTGAAGTCCTACTAGCCCCTAGAAGCTGGCTAAAAGGTCTTAGGTAGGTTAAGGTAAATTAGTTGTCCCTAATATCCCAAGATCCTAGCATCTAGGGCAGGGCATTGGACAGTTGTTGAACTACATCTAGTTACTGTGTTGGTTGAACGTTGGTTGCTATTCCATTAATAAGTCTTGTTTCCATCCTGCATCATGCAAGATGGAATGGCTGCATGTGGTTGTGGATGAGAGTGTACTAATAATGGCAGCCGTCTAGAGGAGGGAAAGGTGTGAGTGAATTGCTGTCACCCCACTGTGACCTGTGGGCCAGTGGACCCAGCCTGCACAAGGGGCCGTTGGGCCTTTCAGGGGACCTTAGGTAGGGTCTTGTCATGGCAGGTAAAGCACCTGGGCATGCAGAGCAGCATCATCTTCCTAGTGTACTGCAGGGTTCATGCCTCCGCTTCCAGGGCTACCCAATGGGCCCCTTGTCCTTGGACGTCAACCCAAGACGACATGTCTTCGTTACATCACTTGACTTGACTCACAGATGTGCCCAGCACAGCTCGTCAACCCTTTTCTCTCTCACTCTCTCTCTCTCACACACACACACTGTACATACACACCTCTGTCTCATAGGATTGATTGCTGGCTCACTCACCTGTTGTGTCTCAAACCTGCGCCTGTGGCCTCCCGTGAATGGTGTGCCCCCCGGCGACCTTGTATGGAGTGGTCAATGTCACGATAAGCGAAGCTGGCAGAACCTCAATCTCGGCTCTCACCCGAAGGTCCTGAGACTCCAAGCGCCTTGTTCCCGAGTCCTGTGTTTGGTGGTGCTCTTTCAAGCATCTGATTCCCATGCCACCAACCTCTCCGCCTCGGCCGTGTGTGAGGACTGCCAAAAAAAGAATTACATCCTCGTTGGCGGCTGGACCTGCAGTGTTGGATTCTCACCCTAGTCATCCGTCCATACGGCAGTGGATATCCCCAATGACCAGCCGACCAGGCCCGTTGTGACGACCGCCTTTCGACCCCTCCTCAACTTTTCAACCTTTGGCCTCGAGCCACCCAAGGTTCTGAAAAGGACCTCGGGTGGTCGAAAATTTTGACCATTCGTCGCCCTGCACTTCTCGCATTCCCACCACAACGAGGCACTTTATCCGCTGCAGCATAGATACAAGCACCAAGATGCCCATATTCCGCGAGAAGCTCGACGAAGATGACGTTTCGGCGCCTCACTCCGAGTCTCCAGTGGCCCAGCCGGCACCGCTCCACGTTTCTCTGCGCGACCAGGCCAGCCACCCTATGTCATTGAGCCGCCGGCTCTCGGAGGAGAGCATTCGGACAGAACTCTGCGAAGGGCCGGTACCAGATCCCTCAGAACCGTCGTCCCCGACGCCTGGGTTGTCCGTCAACACTACGTCCGACCGGATCGAGCTGATTGAGCGGCTGAAGAGGGCCCAGAGTCCCACTTGGAGCCCCAAACGCCATGTAAGTGCCCGGAACTCGCTCGGTACGCGCGCTGGCAACGTGCCTAACGATCCCACTCAGTTCGAATCACTCTTCCGCCGGAGCTCCCCCCGGGAACAGCCATCCAGCCCGCAACCAACATTCAGCGAATCTACCAACCTTTCAATACCTACCAAGGACAAATTAGGTGCGCAAACGCAAGAGACGGAAGATTTGGAGCGCATGCAGCAGGGTCTTGCAATAGAGCGACCCAGGTCGGCTCTTCACAGTGGCGACTTCACACTACATGCTTCTTCGACCCGTCAAAACGAAGTAGGGAAGCAGGGCCTAAGGGGACTTCAAAACTCGGATGGTCTCTACCGGGAAGACCACGCATCGTTTGCCACATCCCCTCCGCGAGACTTCACCCCGTTCAAATTCGAGAGAAGGATACCATATGCCGACTCTCCAGATGGGTTTCGGGCCTCACCACCCTCCGTATCCTCATCCATAGCATCCAGTTTTGTCTACAAGCACCCTACGAGCCCACTGGTTCAATCTGAGAGCAACGATGATCTGGACCTGTCCATGCCAATAAGTCACATAGACTTGGACCCTCCTACACCCAGCAGGAATTCTCGACGGCAGACGTTGAGCGGCTTGTACTCACACCACAATGTGCCCACAACTGCGCAGAGGATACCTGGAATTCACAGGGAGTCGATACCGTCCTACCAAGCCCACCAGCCGAGGAGATCTCTCACGTCCACGCCAACCTTCACATTGGGAGCAACGTCACCACAGAGCTCGGCCTTCTCGAGGCGCCCCTCATTGGGCCTTGAATCATCTTCGCCTCTGCACCAGACCTCTATGGTAGGATCATACGAGGAAAGCATTCTCCGAGGCCGCATGTCCACGACGCCCTCGAAGCCTCTGGATTTCATGGCCCAAATAGGTGTGTTGGGCCTGGGGAATTGCAAGAGCAGCCTACGCTGTCCGGCCCATGTCACCCTACCTTTTCCCGCTGTCTTTTACAGTTACGTGAACACACCTCACGGGCGGTCGAAGAGCGATGATGGGCCAAGCCCGTACGTTGGACAGATCGACCTAGAGAACGGGCTTTCAAATCCAGATGAGACCTTGAGACAAACACGCATGTCGCATCAAAGGAGCATGTCAGCAGCTAATCGTCAACGGATGGATGGAGACGAGGACATCGCAATGACCGATATCAACTCGGTTGGTGACGTGGCCAGCGTCGACGCACGGAAGGCGAATAAGCTAAAGCGGAGATCAAGCCCCCCAAAAGCACCGCCTGGAGGAAGCTATCGTATACCAGAGAAGGGCCAGATTCAGATAATCATCAAGAACCAAAACAAGACGGCAGTGAAGTTATTCCTCGTGCCGTACGACCTCGAAGGAATGGAGCCTGGAACAAAGACCTTCATCCGTCAGCGGTGCTACTCAACCGGTGGCCCTATTGTTGAGAACCTGCCAGCAACCAGCGAGAGACCAACCCTGCGGTACCTCGTCCATCTGCACATATGCTGCCCTGCCAAAGGGCGCTACTACCTCTACAAAAACATCAGGGTCGTCTTCGCCAACCGCGTACCCGACGGCAAGGAAAAGCTCCGGAACGAGGTCACCCTCCCCGAGCCCAAGTTTACACCTTACAAGCCGGTCAGGGTGATGCACCAGCCCGTGACGCAGGCGACAGGGCCCGGGGCAAGCCTGGCAGCCGAGAAGGCCTTCAGACGTAGGAGCTCCGGCTTCTCGTTCGGCGGCCAGCAGCTCCCGCCCTTCGACCCGGGCGAGCCCATGCCGAGCCTGTCGCTGCTCCGCGCAAGGGCGTCGAGCTTCCAGGACAGGGGGCTGTCCCTCGGGCGGCCCATCGCTAAGGGCCTGTCCGGCGCCCAGGTGCTCGCCCCGACCTCGGTGCCTGTCGAGCCTGCTCCCGCGATGACCCCTTTGAGTTTTGCCAAGGGCGAAATAGCTGGATACGTCGGGGGCGGCGGGCCACACCCTTCTAGTAGCAGCGCTGGTGCCGCCATCGCCGAGGGCCTGCTCTCGCAGAGGCTGAGGTCGTTGGGCATGCAGAACGCCTGCAAGGTGGAATTTGATCATGCTAATGACATCGAAGAGTCTTGAGCCACTTTGTGACTCTGGGGCAGATATTAGGCGAAGTCTGGTCTTCGCGCACACACACAGGCATGTGTATGTATATATATCTCACAACAGAGGCTTTGGGTTTGGGAGTTCATATTATAGACAGCGGCATTCATGTGGAATCGGGAAAGGGGTTCCGGAAAGTCAACCGGGCCCGGCCTTTCCTATAGCATTTATTATATTTGTTGTCAACCTTTTACTGCCGATCATGTCACAGCTCTGGAGCACTGTGGTGAGAGGATGGCGTATTTAGGGGTTGTGGTAAACCATGAAAGATACAACTAGAAATGAGAACAATTTCAGATTAGGGCGCAGTCCCCGCCGTGAGTTGTTGCACAACATTCGTTGTCACAAATAGCGAGTGGAAAAGTACCTAGGTGCAAATTCCAATCCTCCTTCAACGGTCTAACCAAAGTCTAGTCGAGGCTGTCAGAGTGAACCCCCAACCGAGTGCGTCACTTTCAATTAGACCGACTTCCTCGGGCGCGGACATTGATTATACAGAGGATTGTAACAAGTCTCAAGAGTCCACTCGCTACAGGGCTCGCCGTCCCACGAGTAGCACACGCCGACAGAGGTTTGCAGTCTGGTCGAGGGATCTTCAAGGGGCAGACCAGCGAAGCAGTTCCAGAGGAAAACAGGGTAAGGGAGGGCCTCGCGCCACCATCCATTACCAGTGAGGAAGGAATCGACGCTGTGGGCGAGCTGAACTTGGGTCCTTGGGGAAAATTCCGATTCCAAAATCAGCATGGCCCTCGGCTCGTTGAATTTTGCCCCGAAAGTGAAGTGGACGGAGCAAGGGGCGACTTGGGGGCCTGCCGCGCCCATCTTGGCCCGCTGGGCCCGGTCGAGGTACGGCTCTAGGTCTACCTTGACGGCAGGCTCGTGGTCTGAGTTGTTGTCGTTGCCGGCCTGGGCCTGGGCCTGGGCTTGGTCGTCAACCACAGGGCTTCAGACACCGTGAAACATGTCAAAGAAGGCCTGGACGGACTTTTTGTAGTCCTTCTGCGCCGTGATGCGCCCGCCGAGGGTACACCACTTCCAGACCTCCTCAAAGTCCGGCGACGTCGCCCCGGCCGGGATGGTACAGGTGAGCCCAAAGGTGGCCTCGAGGGGCTCCTCGGGCCCCGCGTCGACGGTGGTGAAGAGGTTGCCAAACTCGCGCGGGTACCCGGCGAGGAAGTCCTCCACCATCTGCACGCCGGCCACGATCCGCCGCAGCTGGTAGTCCTCCTGGGCTATCATCGGCAGGGCGAGGATGGACTGCCGGATCAGCGCCCAGCGTGTCTGGCCTAGGTGCTTTGCCTTTGACGTCGGGTCGAAGAAGACCCTCGCGTCGGCTGGGATGGGCCCCGGGTAGGTCTGCAGGGGGGCGCTGAGCTGGCGGACGGCGGGCCTGATGTCGAAGCGGAGTCGGATGTCGCCGAAAAAGGTGCTGCCGGCCCCTTTGAAGATGGACTTGTAGAGGCAGTCTAGCCAGACCATGTTGTACTTTACGGGTCCGAATTCGTTGCGCTTGCAGTACTCGTCGAGCGTCTTCTTTGCGGTTGTGTGATCGACCTCTGTTATGAGCCAGACGGGCGGCCGGCCGGGTGGGTTGGCATCACACGAGGTGAAGTTGAAACCTATCTGGATGGGGCTGTTGTCCAGGTTGAGGGTGGGAACGGCCACGCCTTGAGCTTGTTTGGCGGCATACTTGTCGGTCCAGAAGGCCCATGCTCGGGGGATGCGTCTGAGAAAGAATTCCATGAAGCATTTGATGGCTTTGACGTCATAATTCTTGGTCTTGAGCATATGGCTGAGTTCATTTCCAACGACTTGGCGCGCGTGTTTGAGGGCGGAAGACGTCCAGGGGGGGTAATAGTCTTCGTCTTTCGCCCCGGAGGAACACTTGGAGCTGGACATCATATTGGTATTTTTGAAGGCTTGGATGATCGACGATCTACAACTGTGTGTGTATCGATGTGGTTGAGTCGACGATTCGACGGTGGAACGATTTGTGTTATTGACCACGACTCCAACCGAGCGGGCTGCTGGTGTGTTATTCGGTTCAACTTTCAAGTCCGAGGTTGGCATAAACAAAAAGTGGCAGCTACGACCCGACCTCAGTCTCTTTGTTTGTTCAACGTTCATTCCTTCGGGTAATCTACCAGCATCGTTTCTTAGGGCTGAACAACGACGTCACTGTGAACCACGCCACTGGAAACTGAATGCTTCCTTCCCATTCCCTTCAAATGTTTGTACCCGTCCTTCACGGTCCACATTGGGTGCTATGGCCCACCATCTGCAGAGGCCGCGGCTTCACCAACAGCCTGAACATTCCAAGGTTCTCCTCCTGTCCTTCCGAGGTTTAGAATGTCCGAGTACGAGCAAAACTCAGATGTTCGCCACACCCGTACTATACTAATTAATTGTCAACGGGACAAACCCCTTATGGGAAATCCTCTTCTGGAAAGCCCTCGTATAGGACATTCTCCTACCAGAAACCATCCTAGGAGACACTCTCCTAAGGGATAAGCTCTGATAGGAGTCAGGACACTCTCCTATCCAACTACATTTCATAGAGGAACCTCTGATAGAAGGTGGCTATTAGTTATGTAGAGAGTGGTTTAGGTAACAAAGACCCCTCAATGAAATGTTGTATTTTTGAATGTGTTGGGGTGGTACCGAGCGGCGTATGACCTAGATGTATGGGACATGTTGCTGGAGCCAGTTGATCTTGGGAATTGAATATAACGGCTCCTTCTCCATGGAACGAATAGTTCCCTCCCAGCCACCCTTGCCCTCCGCGCGCCGCCACTGGTCAGCCCACGTGCAGCCGTCCCGACTTGCAAATATGTTTCCGACCGCCCACATCAGCCCTGTGGTCTTGGGCTTGCATGAGTTTGCGAACGTGGGCAGCCTGATTTCCGGGGAGGCTCTTCCAGGCCAGATACACGCCCAGATACGGTTGCTCTGTCGCAGCCAGGGACACTCTGTTCAAGTTGTATTTCTCGGGTCTAATTAAGCCTTCTTCTTAACTTGTATAACCCTGGCCCCAGTGAGTTTGGCCCCGGAATAGACAATTGCTCCCCGGTCAACATGCCGTAGCCTTATGGAGTCGGGGCTTTGCGCCGGCTTTATCATGTTAGTTGGTTGAACTAGGACTTTATTATTATTCTTTAAATGAGAAGTAGCTTGCCCAGCTGGGCACAACGGTGCTGGCGGATTATCCGGCGCATCCCGAGGTCGTTTGCAATAGATCCGTGTCGATCTCCCGTCACTCCAATCTAGATCTGCTCGCCAAGCAGCATTGCCACTTGATTCTAGGGTTATTGTCCTCCCGCCAAACAGCTTCGGGGTAAAGATACACTGCTTAAGATTTCTCGTGCCACCAAGTGTGTTTACATTGGTCTAGATGTCCCTGGGGACATGTCACCAGGTAATATCTGTAAGGCTCTCTCGACGTCTTCAGTGGATAGCATCCGAGGTCCCATCTTGGAGATGTCGAGGTGGGCAGAGCCAGGCCAACTTTGACCACTGAATATCACGGGAACCATCAGCCATCGGTCGCCAGCATAGCAGGGTGCGCGTTTATGGATCCCAGTGTGGAGGCGTCATTTTAACTTCGCGTCGGTGCCCCGGCATTCGGATGTGGACGGACAGTGGAGGGCGAGGCGGAAAAGCCGGACATCCCTGGCGGCTTTTTGGGTCAACTGTCCAGGTGGTAGTTACGAGGAGGCCTACTTCCACAAAATCCATCTCTCTGGCACGAATTGCAACATTATGCAATTTCCTTATTCCTGTACTTCAGTGGTATCCTTTACTATATCATCCTAAAGCCAAGCACTGAGTCGAGCCGCGAGCGTTATGCCACGAGGAGCAAACCCCTGGACAGCAAATCGCTAGAGTCTAGACCGCAGAGCCGTGGAGAGCAGAGACCTCATGTGCGAGGGCCACGGCGCTGAAGAGCTAATAATGATTGGATTGGGCCAGGTTCGTCCCAACTTTCAGAGTTCAGCGTACATCTCACTTGATATGGTTGAAACCTTTGGGAGTGTTTTCATGAATCAGATTCACTGTGGTCAAACCGTGACAGAGACACGATTCACGAACTAAATTATATCGAACAGTTAATTTCATTATAATATCATTGTCACCACATGTTTTAGTAGTGCTGGCGGCCCTCAAATTCACATCTCTCACAGGCAGTTGGTAGAGACTCTGCAAAATGACGACCTCTTTCCTGGCTCTCCTAGCCCTAACTGCTTCCAGTTCATGGGCAAGCAGCATCTCAACCAATAGCTTAGTTCGCCATGATATAAAAGCAACCGACCCGGCCACGACGGGGCCTATCGTGGACCTGGGTTACGCTTTCCACACACCTCAGCTCACCACATCCCCGGATGAGCGAACATACTACAATTTCTCAAACATACGATACGCCGCTCCCCCAGTCGGCTCCCTGCGCTTCCAGCTGCCACGAGACCCGATCGATAACCGCTCCGCTGGGGTGCAGGATGGCACCTACGGCAAGATCTGCCCCCAGGCATATACGCCTTGGCAAAACCCCAGTTTCGTGACCGCGCCTCCCGGCGAGCTGGAAAGCGAGGATTGCCTCTTTCTAGACGTCGTTGTTCCGGAGTCGGCGTGGCACCAACGGTTTAATTCATCACGCCCTGTCATGGTTTGGATCCACGGCGGTGGGTTCCAGATTGGGGCGAAATGGGGTGGGCCTTTGACGAATCCCCTGGGCTTGCAGGATCGTAGTTTTGATGAGGATGGGGAAGGTGTTGTCTTTGTCGCATTGAATTACCGGGTAAGTCTTATGTTGAATCTTTTGAAATATAGTCTGGTTCACTCGAAGCTGATGGTTAACGTTTAACGTCAATACAGCTTGGTGCTCTGGGCTGGCTCCAAGGAGAATCATTCACCTCGGCCGGCGGAGTGCCCAATGTCGGGCTCCACGATCAACGCAAGGCTCTTGAGTGGATACAGCAAAAAATCCATCTGTTCGGCGGAGACCCATCTCGCATCACGATCATGGGAGAGTCTGCCGGCGGAGGGTCCATTCTTCACCACATCACCGCGTACGGCGGCGAGAAGGGCGCTCCGCAGTTTCAGCGGGCCATCCTTCAGTCTCCAGCCTACGTACCGAGGCCGTATGTTTCGCAAGCCGAGAACTCCTTCTCCATCTTCCTCGAAGCCGCCAATGCCTCGACCCTGTCTGACCTGGTAGCACTCGACACACACAATGTCCAGATAGCAAACAAACTCTCGCAGTCCTCGAACTTCTTCGGTAGCTTCCAATTCGGCCCTGCGCCGGACGGAGACTATGTCCCAGACCTGCCCGAGAAGCTATTGGCAAGCGGCCGATTTCACAAGGGCGTGCAGGTGATGGTCGCACACAACACCTTCGAAGCCCAGAAGTACACGGACCCGACGGCCACCAACTCATCCGTCTTCGAGACCTGGATGAAGCTTTATTTCCCAGACATCCCCGCCGCGGCCCTCGAGGAGCTGACGACCGAGGTCTACCCGCCCGTGTACAACGACACCTCCGTCCCATGGACGACCCCCCTCGATCGGCTCATGACCGCCGTCGCCGACATCACCTTCACCTGCCACGCCTGCTTCGTGGCATCAGCCGTGGGGTCAGGGCCCGGCGTCAACGGGAGCGCAGTGGCCCCAGCATATTCGTACCTGTTCAGCGTGCCGCCGGGGATCCACACCTTGGATGTCAATTATTCCTTCTACGTCAACAGCACCTGGAGCCCGCTCGTGACGAACGCGACGACTGCGGGTATCCTGCAGGGGTACCTCACGACGTTTGCCGAGACTGGGGATCCCAACCGTGAGGGCCTGCCGGCGTTTCCGGTTTATGGTGGTGAGAATATGGATCTGAATCTGAATGCGACGTTTGTGGACGTGATCAGGGATCCAGCTGCTAATTCGAGGTGTGATTGGTGGAGGGAGGCCTCTTATGCTTGATTACTGTGGTAAGAATATGGGATGAAACTGTGGCTTGTATATAAATACGGATAATGGGCAATTCGTTTATTGTTACAACATCAATGTGAACGCTGAGTGATAACCCTTCCACAAAAACACACTCCATCATGGCGGTGTAAGAACAAGGAAGATATGGAAACTGCATTTGGTTTTGGCTCACATTAGAGCTCTTTGAAAATATTTTTGACTCCTAAAGGGACGCGTCACGAGAAAATGAAGACTTGGTGTATAATTACACGGCGTGGGATAATAGTTAGCATACTTGCGAAATGTATCTTCCCATGAAGACCTCAAACACTTACCAGCACAGTTGGAAGGCCATGAAACTTGAGCGACATACAAAGATTTAAGTCTATACATGCCCAACTATTGAAGAGCTTGATACTGAGAGGAATGCTGTTGCCTTCACTGGAAGCACACCCTGGGGCAGTGACAGCCTTTCCAGCCATCGACGACGAGGCTACATGTGTACTAGCAAGGCTGCCAATAAATAAGAAAGACACAATTGGCCATTGCACATACTTGGCGTGCTTGGCAAACAAGCCTTGACGACCACCAAGTAAGTGGCTTGAGAATTTCTACCATGCCAATTCTTCCAAACTAAGGGTTTCCTCTTATATCTCTTCCTACCAAAATTGTGGCATACAACGTGACGCCCGGCGCAAAACAAGGAGCAGAATGATTGTCATAAGACAGATCCGCGGTGAAAGGCAGAAAAATACACGTACTGGGTTGCTTGCTCTCGAATCCGGTTTGCCAATGCTTCTGCTGAGTTTCTCTCTCATTGCCTAGCTTTTCAATCTGATCGAAAGGTGAATGCCAGGGACAAGAGCCTGTCGCATCCGACCCGCAGCGCAAACCCACGACGCAGGTCTGAGAAGTTAGAGCTCGTGTACCTAGGTAAGTGTTAACCCGCGTTCGCCGCCGCTTCCCAGCTGGTATCAGTCACAATGCTCTGACGGCTTGTGCCGACCATGCTTGCGTTGGAGAGCAGACCTACGTGGCCCTTCGAACAAGAACTCAGAGCCTCGGTTTTATCATATGGAACTTCAAGATAAGTTGCTGATAATTTGATGAACGAGGCGGGCGGTTTTGGGTGGACAACTTGCTAACCTAGGTGGGGGGGCTGTAAGGTGTTTCTTTAACGGTTAATCTAATAAATACCGACACAGACAACTCTTGAAGAGTCTCTGGACGTTGGTGAGTCCTTGTCCCGGTGGTGACACTTAAAGTTTTTGTCAGGTTGCACTTGACTAAATCCTGGCAAAATACCATGCTAGTCGCAAGTTGCTGCCGGCGTGCCTAAATACTAGTACGTACTGGGGAAATAAACGCTCAAACTATCTTTTGGTGCCAGACGAGATCATTCTTCTGGCACCCGATCCCCGGGGCCGATGCTGCGGTATCTGAGTTCCGGAACTACAGAAATTAACTTAGACTTTGTCGTATCGGCAAGGATGCATCCAGGAACCAAATGGAAAGTGACATCATGGACTTATTATTTGCACTCAGTAGTTCCTCACCCCCACCCTGTTCCCCACGGGGCTCTAGCACTAGCCGCTGAGTTTAAATTTCCCCTTGGTTGAATGGTTGGGCTGCTGTGCTTTAAATACCCGCAACTTGCCAACGTCGGAGTTTAGACAAACGCTGCTTTTTGCTTTGATGTGTTCCTGAACCCAATCACGCGAGATATCCCAAGCAAACTTCACGAAAACCTCAACGCATCATGGGTGAACTCCAAGGACGGCGGCTGATCCTCACCGTCAGCGCATTAACCTCGTTGGGCTTCATGCTGGTCGGTTATGACAATGGGCTGATGGGCGGACTTGGTAAGACAACGATTGCCAACTCATAATATCATGTCAACAAACAAGAAATCTGATAAAAGTTCACCAAGTGAACACCCCTTCATTCAACAAGACCTTCGACTCGCCCGACTCGACTATGACTGGACTAATCGTCGCCATCTACGAAAGTGAGTCGTGACAAGACCATTTTCCCCCACGAAGTGATGGACTAGTGTGCTGATGAGTCCACAATGAACAAAAGTCGGCTGTTTCCTGGGTTCTGTTGCAACAGCATTTGTAGGAGAGAGTTTGGGCCGTCGCAAAACTGTGGGTATAGGATGTGCAATCATGGTCGTCGGCGCGGTTTTACAGGCTGCCTCGTATGGTCGAGCTCAAATGATCGTCAGCCGAGTGGTGTCGGGCGTCGGCATGGGAATGATCAACTCCACCGTCCCTGTCATCCAGGCCGAGTTCAGTCCCAAGTCCAGCCGTGGTATCTGTAAGTTCTCCATCTTGGCTCACCTAGTTCCTTGAAACGGTTCTCCTTAATGAGAACTCCTCTGTCCTTCTCATCTTCTTCTTTTCTTCCCAGTCATGTAGCTTGTTCTGTTGGAATTATGAAATTATACTGACAAGCTTCACAGATGTCTGCGCTCAGCTCTCCACACTCAACTTTGGTATTTTCCTCGTCTACTGGATCGACTACGCCTTCTCGAGCCACACGTCAAGCTACGCGTGGAGGATCCCGGTAATCCTCCAATGCGTGTGCATCATCCCGATGTTCTTCATCCTGCTCATTATTCCTGAGACGCCCCGATGGCTTGCGGCGCACGACAAGCCCGAGGAGTGTTATGCCGTGCTCAAGCGCATCCACGGCGGCGAGGATGGCGACGAGCAAGAGATCCAGCGCCTGCATGGCGTGATCCTTGAGACTGTGGCGTATGAGACTTCGATTGGTTCCGGTTCGTGGAAGGATGTCTTGAAGGAGGATAATATCAAGAGCCGTAGGAGGCTGTTGATAGCTTGCGGGATCCAGGCTTTCCAGCAGCTTGGTGGTATCAACGCAATCATTTGTGAGTTGGTTCAGTGATTTGGTCCGTTGTACATGTATCCCATGACATCACTAACAATCAGTTGCGAAAAATAGACTACAGTGGAACTCTGTTCCATAAGAGCGTCGGGTTTAGCACCAGGATGTCTGCTCTGATGTCTGGCTTCCTGCAGACTTGGTTCTTCATCGCTTCCTTCATCCCTTGGTTCCTGATTGACCGAGTCGGCAGACGTCCATTGGTGAGCTTGATTCCCCCAGGTTGATTGATTTGGCTTCTGCTGTCCCAAATTGTGACGTCTAATAAAAATGGTATCCAGCTTCTTTCGATGATCAGTCTGATGGCCGCCGTCATGGTCGTACAATCAGCTCTGATATACCAAGTTGAAAACGCAACGGTAGTTGCTCATGCAGCAGGCATCGGAGCTGCGGCAATGCTCTTCGTCTTCCAAGGTGCTTTCACAATTGGATTCCAGGCAACAGTTTGGGTCTATCCGTAAGTGATCAACACTGGCAATTTCCAAGTTGCTCTCACGGATGCTTTTAAAGCTACATGTACCGTACTGACTGAGACAAGATCCGAGATCCTGCCCTTACGATTGCGACAGCGAGGTTCGTCCATCTCGACGGCATCAAATTGGATTTTCAACTATGTAAGACCAAAATCCAAATGTTCTGAACTAATCAATCAATTCGATGGCTAACCAATCTGCCACAGATGATTGTACAAATCACCCCTATCGCCATTACCAACATCGGGTGGAGAACCTACATCATCTTCGCGACGTTGAACGCCTCATTCGTGCCTGTCATCTACTTCTTCTTCCCGGAGACCAAAGGTCTAGAACTTGAAGACATGGACCGTATTTTTGCCACAGATGCCACACCATTCCTTGATCAGGACAAGGCGGTTGACGCCAATATTGAAGATGTGCAGACTTATGGGAAAGTTTGAGGACCGCAACGCGATCTTGTACACAATGAGGTATCGGTGTTCTAGGTTGGGACTTGCTCCGAATCTAGATTCTGAAGTTGTCTGTCCTTCATGTCTTCAGATGGATGTGTAAAACTAGTCGTAACCTCGCAGCTCGTAATCGGGTTTGTTCCTGACTATTGGTAGATAGCCCTAAGATGGAAAGCACACGACCAAATGAGATGCACTATTTAAAATTAATGTGTGACAATCGCAAAATGCGTGGGACATGACAATCGCAGAATGCTTGGGATATCGCCGAAGCATCTGTCAAAAGAAGGTTCCGAAATCGGTGAATCGCCGTGGGTAGAGTGCACGGCTCGGCGATTTACCGCTGCGATTCTCGTGGTCGGCTTTTCCCCGTTGCGATGCCGGTGTGCGCTTGGGGGGCCGTTTGTACTTAAGTAAGGGTTATTAGTGTGGAGGCGATCCCAGCAAATCAGTCTAGTTGTGGGTCGGTCAACTGTTCACAAAATGAATCGTGATGGCGTTCTTAGTCACTGCACGTGGCAGTCTGTTCAACTTCCAAGTTCTGGAGGTCCCCCCCGCATCATGTCGATTAGCCAGGGAGTCGGTCCGCAAGCTTTTCACCTGCGTCCGTGGAAAAGTATCACAGCCGTTTGCTTGGTACAGCCAAGAAAAAAGCCCAGCCGTGCGTGCCATCGTGACATTGTTTCCACACCCCTGAGTACTGTGTATTAAGTAACGGTTTTTTTCTTTCCTAGATGCGGAAATGACGTCATCAAAAGCCTTCCTTGTCCATCAAGAGGCTGTGAAAAAAATTCTTGGCCCGTCGCCTGAGCTGACGTTACTGTGTGAGAATTCCGAATACCCTTTTGCTCACGAGGCTGGCGTGTTCATCGAGAAAGACAATACTCTCATAATCACGAGCAACCAATTCACCGACCCAACCACAGGCGACCGCAAGATCCAGATAACGAGGGTCCACCTGCCCCACGACAGCAACTCAGAAACATGGTGCGAAGAGGTGAATCCCGTCGGGGTCCCAATGGCAAATGGTGCTGTCAACTACCAGAATGGCATCTTGATCTGTGCACAAGGGACAAAGACCGAACCTGGTGGAATCATATATATGAATCCAGAGCCGCCTTACAATTGCCGCAGCATAGTGAGCTCCTTCCACGGCCGCGAGTTCAACTCGGTCAACGACGTCGTCGTACACTCGGACGGTTCGATCTGGTTCACGGACCCGGTCTACGGATATGAGCAGGGCGTACGCCGTCCTCCCCAGCTACCAAGCCAGGTGTACCGGTACCACCCTTGCACCGGGTCCATCAGGGCGGTGGCGGACGGATTCGGCAGGCCAAATGGTATCTGCTTCAGCCCTGACGAGAAGATTGTTTACATAACTGATACGGATTACATTCATGGTGATGGAAGCACGGATCCTGCCAGGGTTTCAACAATGTGAGTGTCAAGAAATACTCGTCTGCTTACCAAAGAAAACGCGTGAACTGACGCAAGAATAGCTACGCTTTCGATATTGTGATGTACTCTGGTGAACCGTTCCTCACTAACAGACGGCTTTTTGCAATGGCTGACAACGGTGTACCGGATGGCATCAAGTGTGACGTTCATGGCAACGTGTACAGCGGTTGTGGAGATGGGCTCAACATCTGGTCGCCGGGTGGTGTACTTCTCGGCAAGATACTTGTCGATGGCGGCGTTGCTAACTTCTGTTTTGGCAAACAAGGCGAAATATTTCTCCTAAATGAGCACAGATTGTGGAGGGCAAAGCTTGCCACAATAACAAAAGGGGCTTTGCTACGTATATAGGCAAGTTGCACTTGGCGGCGATGGATGGAGCTGATGAGACGAAGATTGCCAATTTGCCTGCTGCCAGCAAGCTAAGCGTTCCGCGAAATACCTTCTTTGCCGATTTCGAGTTGGAAAATACCCAGCCTCACTGGGCTTAATTAGATGACAGAAAATAAAAATTCTTCAGACTGTGAACATTGACTTGGCCGGCATCTGGAATAGTAGCAATCGAATGCAATCGAATGCAATCGAATGCATATGACCACATGCACACAGGGCATCTGGTATTTTGCGTGCGGTGAAGCAAGCACAAAGTTTAATTGAGCAAAGCCATGGTATAGAGGCCACAATTTGACGAGAGGTTTCCAACATAGGCCTTCGGATGTCATATTGCGAGTCCAGACGGCCCCATCATCGCCCACCATGTTGCAATAATTTCAGCAGGCAGCGATACAAGTTAGTTGTCCTGAAGTATGTGAGACATTCGATGTCGATGAGATGAGTTGGATTAAGCAGCAACCAAATTGCAAGAAACTCTAGCTGGATTTGATCGCTGTGTCCGCTGCCTGCTCAAGTGCTGACGCCAAGTGGCGGCCAGTATGAGGCCAGTCGCCCCCAAGCTTTGCGGCACATACGTCGCGACCTGATATGCCGACCTCAAAACGTTGGACGTGCTTATTCCAACTAGCCTCAATTGAGGCCCCTTTGAAAAGACGAGTCCAGACTCTTTGAGAATCAGCTGCAGGCCTGGCTCCAGGCCGGCGGCTACAGGACTTCGGGCTCCTTCTCTGCCCTCTTGCAAAGCCCAGAGATGCAGGCCGGAATTCTCACCCGTTTGATATTCTCCCTTCTAACGTCTTGCTACGTCGCGCAAAGCAAGGCGATGCATCGACCTCATGACCTCCTTACCGAGGAGTGACTTTTCTCTACCGTCCCATGCATATTCCAACAAAGTCGGGGGCCATTGTGTGTATATAATTCCTTTGCTCCATTCCACATAGCCATTCACACTTTCTTATCATCATCCAACAACACAACACCATCACAAAAAACAACAACATAGTTCATATATTCACCAGTGAGACCCGGAGTCCACACAACATTACTTTTCACACCTTTAATTCATATTACATAACCACACCCTTTCAACCCATACCCAATAATCAAAATGGTCTCCTACCGCATCATCACCGTCCTCGCCCTGGCCGCCGCCGGAGTCATCGCCGCCCCCTGCGACGCCGGCAGCGGAAGTGGAAACGGAGCAGCCGCCACCGGGGTAGCAAGCGCCCAGGGCGCCCAGGCAACAGGAGCCGCTGGCAATAACAACAACAACAACAACAACAACAACGCCCAGGGCGGAGTGATGGGAACCGGTAATTCTCAGGCGACAGGAGGAGCTGGTGGTAACGCACAGGGTGGCAACGCAGGAGGAGCTACTGCTGCTGCTGGTGGCAACGACGCGGCCTGTAACCCCGCCAACGTCGGCGACGCCCAGGGGCCTGACAACGTTGGCGTAGACGGCGCGCAATTCGTCACGGGCATCTGCACCAGCGATGCCAACTGTGCCTCGGGCTGCTGTGTGCTGGGAGGTGGCAAGAGCCCTGACGTCGCTGTCTGCCGGAACGAGCCTGCACTCCAGGCTGGCGAGAGCTGTGGCTTCAGCTGCGGGGCTTAATCGCAGGATATCATGGTTCTGTCGCTGGTGGCGGATCGGGTTCGGAGGTGAGCGTGCCTGACTTGAGTACCAGTCGTTCAGGAGACGACTTGGGGGTTGACAATGCATGTATGCTTGCCTGAGGGGAACTCGCGGTGTTGGTTGGGCAGGTTATTGCCGATTACGATCCTTACCTTAGATGTATAGGTGGCGATCATATAGATCGGCCTATATAGAGTTAATGAATGAACTGATCACGGCTCAAGATAATGGCGAATGGCAATTGCTTTCCTCACACAGCTTCCTGATGAGGTAATACATAAGTAGTAAATTGAAATATTTCTTCGCTGCGAGATAAAAGTGACGCTGCAGGTGTCTAAGAAACACTTTCCGAGATACCCGGATTGGCATGGTATGGGATCATCGGAACAGAACCAATATTGAATGGCAGATCGAGACCTGGTGAAAATAACATAATGGCAGCCGATCCCTTTGGCCTGGAAAATAAGGAGAGCATTTCGCACTGAGACACAGAACGGTTGAGATATCTCGTGCCGAGAAATATCGAGAAAAGCATCAATGATGCCCTTCAGATTCGTGACGACGTAATCCCGAATGAGGCCTGTTAGTCAAGACATCCTACATGTAGCTGTACAACCAATCATCTATTTATATTCGAGATGAATACCTTCGTAACAGCTGTCTAATTTTGACTAATAATCCATACCTGCAGAAGACTCCCTCCATCTTGCGTCATGAACTGGCCTATTTTGGACTAATTCTGTTCCTTCGTCGTCGCCCATGATGGAGATGGGGATACCGCTGAGGGGAAATGCGTTGCAATATATTTTGTGGTTCTGCTGGGCACTATAACGCTAGATTGCTCAATCATCTGGTTCGTTGCCAAAATGGCTGCGAGAGCTGATTTGTTGGGACCAAAGATCTCCATTTTGCCGGAATGTGCCTTGCCTGAGTGAAGGCGATTCGGCACTTGTACTTCACATGTGCTACTTAAGTAAGTGGAATGTGTAACGTTATCGAACGCACGATGATAAAAGAGGTTTTTCTTCCCTTGAGAAGAACAGTTGAGACACCAGGAATAAGCACCGGCAACTACCACTCCAGTAAAAATCTCCAACCGCTGCACAAATGGCTCGCTTCTCGGAATACGTGGTTGCCAGCAACCTGTTCTTGGCCGTGTTTGCGGCAGAGTGCAACCAAACGCGGATGCTACAGTTCGCCCACGGTCTAGTTGACGCGCAGAATGTTGGATCGCTCGGCAACCTGGAGGGCGCAAACCCTCACAACCTCACCTACATAGAGAACAACAAAACAATGGAGATGACGACAGGCGTTCTCAAGCACGCGATACACGTGGACCACAACCGCACCATCACGGACCTCAAAGAATGCGCTTCGTACACAGAGATGATCATGACCGACCGCGCCGCCCCCCACGTCGTGGGCACACAGGTCCGCCACGACCCGGACAACGACATGCTCGTCTACCTGGTCGACTCTGTCGTGTCCACCACCGGGTCTTGGCTCTTCAACGCCAGCAAGACACTCGAGTGGGTGCTGAAGGAGGACTGGAGCATCATCCCGGCCGGCGAGCGAGACACCCGGGAGGCTCTCAAGAACGCCGCAGATGCCTATTTGGATATGTGGAACAACAAGAGCGCAATTGATGCGGTCCCATGGGGCACGCCCTGCGCCCGGCTCGAGGGCTCAGCGTACACCGGCAATGGATCACCTTCTGACAGCTGCAAGCCTGGGATCCCGACCAACAACAGCCAGGCGCCAAACATCAACAGGCGCTACGTTATTGATGAGTCGTACGGGTCGGTTGATGTGATCAATATCTTCCAGCACTTGAGCAACGCTCCGGACAGCCATGAGTTCCGCATGGTAAAGGGGAAGCTTCGGTATATTCACACCATGACCATCGCATCAAGTGGTAAGAGGTCCGTTGCAATGTGATTCAGGGGCTCCAAAATCGAGGAATCTAGGGTTGGGGAGGTAGCAAGAAGAAAGAACGATCCCGTGGTGCAAAATCTACTTAGTGTTTGAATCCAATTACTTCATGACAACAGTGACATTATGTTATAGGACCACAAATGATATTTAGAGACGCCATGATGTTTAGAGATTTCTATGCACAGGTTAGGGTGAATATTTCCATGGGGGTGCTTAGAACTACGGTGCTAAAGGGTACTAAAGTGTTTACATATTAAACATGATGAGTCTCTGAGCCTTTACCACTATATAAAGGGACCGTACGCCTCCGGGTTATCTACGGATTGAAAACAACACTACTAAATTAAAGTAAAGTAAGCTTTACGCAAATTAGGTCTACTAACATTTAAATTAATAAAATAAAGGAGAACTACCACGGAAAGAATTACTTAAACGCGCTATTCTAGGGTATAGAAGAAAGCCTACTATAGATAGGCTATATAAGTAGTTATACTACCGTATAGATTTTAAGAGTTTTTTAAAACTTAATAATCTAACTCTTCTTTTACCTTATATTATATATACCCTCTTTAATTAAAGTATATAAAATCTATCTTTTAGCTCTAGGCTACTATTTAACTTTCTTTCCGCTCTTTTCTTCTATAGCGTTAGATGTACTTTTAGCGGTATCTAGTAGAGCGACTACCTAACTTTATTAGGTTCTCGTTTTCAGCGCTTAAAACTAAAGTCTAATATAAATATAAGATTATATAAAAAAAATAATAAGTAGTAATTTAGAACCCTTTTACTATTAAATAAAGTTAAATATATTTTTATACTAAAGTTTCTAAGATTCGTTTTAAATTAATTGTATTATAGCCTTTTTAAAAAAAAGTTAGTTATTTTTAGTTAAAATAGAAACTTCGAGTTACTATTAATAGAAGGTATTTTAACGCTTTGCGTCGTCTTTAAGTTATATATTTTCATTTAAAGTCTATAAGGTTATATATCGTACTAATAAGAAACCTTTATAATGTAGTTACTAGTAGTAATAAGTAAAGCTTTTAGCTAGGAATTTATTTACAAGATTCTTTATAAAGGGACTGTACGCCTTCGGGTTATACATGGATTAAGAACGAAACTAGTTAGGTGTGTGTTTGTATAGCGAGGCTAAGACAGTCAAAGGCACCTGGAATTAGACGTGCGTGGCAGGCACTTGCAGGCTAGAAATGCGGCAGGAGACGCTGCTCGGCCGATAAGACCTACGGGAAGCTCCGTGCATTCGCACGAAGCTCTGGCGCGTGAGATGGGCAACCCTGCGAGGTCTCCGGGTCCGTTCCGGCCGGTCCCTTTCAGTGCCGAGGGTGCACATCGATGCGGCGCACCGACGAATTGTTTCTATGCACATTGGCAGGCCTCGATCAAACAGTTATGGGTGGCACGTCAACGTTGTCAGTGCGTGAGCTTTCTGGCCCAAAGTAGGAGGCGTCGTTGATGGCCTTGAGGGACTGAGTTGGTTACCTAGGCAACTTCAGGAGGGAGGGAAGATTTGAAGCACTTGAGAGCAAGACTTATCCACAACACAACACGGCGCTCAACTGTGCTGTGCGCCTCTGCAGAGTCACACCGCTTTGCTGTACTTCAGCAGCCGAGCGCATCCTACGAATCCCCCTTTTCATGGGTTCTTCATGCGCTGGCTCCCACGGATTGGCTGTCGATAGTTCAGTGGCGCAAGTCTTACCTCAATTGCAGGTTTGTTAGGCCATGCGCCCCAGCAAAAAGTGGACCTAGCTGCTGTTGCCTATTAGGCAACTTAGAAGGCTAATCGAGGCCAAACACGATGATTATTGATGGGATTCTCTGCACATGCACAGCTTGGTTCCGAGGAAACAGATATATAATCCCACACTCCCCCGATGAGATTTGATACCTGGCAACCGTGGACAATTATCCTGCTTTTAAATTAACTTTCAACCGCTGCTGACCGTCTGACGTGAGAGCTTTATCAAGCTTTGTTTACCATTGCTTACCCTAGAACAAAACCACAGTCACAACACACACACACACACACACGCAGCCAGCACAATGGTAGTCGGAAGGAAAAAGGCCACCACCCGCGGCGGCGGCAAGTCTTCCCAACCGCAGCCGCCCAAACGCAGCGCCGCAGACTACGCCGCCATCCAGGCAGCCAAACAGGAAGCCGAGCGCAGGGAGCGCATCGCCGAGGAGCAACGCCGTGCCGATGCCAAATGGCGGCCCAAGATCCCCGAAGTGCGCAAGTACTCCAACTTTGAGATGTTCAAGAACAGGTTTCACGATGTCGACGACCGCGACTACGCCATCGAGGCCCTGATTGCGGCGCCGAACCTCCAGGCGCAGATCCGCAAGGAGCAGGCAGCACGCCGCAAGGAGGAGATGGCGAGGAATCGCCAGAAGTATGGCATGTACTATGGGCCCCAAGGTATGTTCTTTTCGCGGCGGTGGTCTTCTTGACGGTTTGCGGATCCCATTATTGACACTTTCGATGTTATAGCGCATGGTTACGAGCCGCCAGTGATGGGCAAGATAGGCGGCAGCGACAAGAAGTACGTTGCTCCCATTGAGGTAAGTACACAGGACATGATTCCAGGTGGATATTGACAGGGAGCTGACCATCTCCAGGGACAACTGCCGTCAACCGACATGATGCGGATCCGCATAAATTCCCAGGCAGTCCTGGGCCACCTGACCTCGTTACTGGGTGAGACCGAGAGGCGTTCGACTCCTAGGACGTTCATACGCCCCTTCAAGCCGCTGATCTACTATCAACAAAAGATGAAGGACGTATTGGCTGCCCTCGAGGAGAAGTGGGGCGATGTTGAGGGCTTGGAGGAGGAGAACTCCGAGACTGCTGGCGAGACTGCTGAAGAAATCGAGTTTGTCGATGACTCCATCGTCGATCCTCCCAAGGCTTCGGCGGAATTTGAGGAGACGGCCGACGATTCTGTCAGCGATGACGACGAGGACTACGATGACTCGGACCGCGAATCACTGAAGTCGGTCGACTCCAACGCAGAGGACCAGGAGATCATCATGGATGGCGTACAAGCGCTCCGGGACATGCGCTGTTATGTTGAATTTGTTGACAACGAAGTCATGCCTCTGTACAATCAGTACAGTGACATGTCTGCGACCAAGGTTCGCTATGAGGATCTCTGGTCGTTGTACCGTGTCGGAGACTTGATCTACATGCCCGCCAGCAACGACAGCAGCGGGCGTTACCACGAGCTGTGGCGAGTATACCGGATCAAGAGCCCTCAGCCAGACAGTCAGTCCTTTTTTTTTGCCGTGTTGAATCAACAAGGAATACTAATTAAATCCCACCACAGTCAAATACCCAAGGGCAGGCTATGCCTGGCTCGAAGATTTCCACGAGGATGAGGAAGACACAAAGTTCACCATCTTTGCCTACTACATCGACCATGACGGTGCCGAGTTTGGAGCCGTCCGCCACAAGTTCTTCATCGACGCTTTCCCGGGAGAGCGGCCCATCGACTCGCTCGAGGTGTTCCCCGTCCGCTTTGCCGAGAACCACGAGCAGATCATCGAGAGCCACAAGAAGCAGGGCAGGAACTTCACGAGGTACCTGAGCCCCAAAGAGCGACACCAGGCCTACAACGCATGGACCGTCACACGCAACCCGCCCCACGACCCATACGACTACAACGACCGCGACGCAGAGGTCCTTCGCAACGAGGACGGCCAGTACTGGCGGCACCCCGAGTACGTGGAAAGCGACGTCATTGTCGACATGAACGAGTCGTTCCAGCGCAACTCGGACTGGCGGCCCACCTTCCACCGGCCCAAATCCATCAAGGCCGTTACCTGCAACTTCGAGGAGGACGAGATGAAGGTCCAGCAGTGGATGAACGGCTCGCGCTCGAGGCTCGCCTTCGCACAGGCCGAGATCATCCAGATGACGGATGGCATCGAGCTGCGGCAGCGTCGCGAGCACCTGGCCGTGGACTCGTTCCTGAGCCAGCGCGTCCGCAACTCGGACCGCAGCAGCCGACAGGTCAAGTCCACGGAGCCGACGGACCTTTGCGAGGAGGACCTGGTTCTCCTTCCCAAGCGCATGTTCGCGTATGTCCTGCGCGAGCGGCGCTTCGTGCCGATCGATATCAACTTCCTGAAGCCGATTCGTCGTGAGCAGGGAGTCTTTGAGAACCTTCGCATCCTGCAGGACTACAAGGACATTGTCCGTGGCCTGGTAGGCTCCCACTTCGAGAAAAAGACCATCGAGAGGAAGTACATCGACATCGCCGGGGAAGGTCCCAGCCAGGATCTCATCCAGGGCAAAGGCAGGGGCCTCGTCGTTCTGCTGCACGGTGTTCCCGGCGTGGGCAAGACAGCCACCGCCGAGGCCGTCGCCATGGAGAACCAGAAGCCGCTATTCGTCATCACCTGCGGCGACCTCGGCCTAACCCCGTCCGACGTCGAGAGGACCCTAACCAACGTCTTCCGCCTGGCACACATGTGGGACTGCGTGCTCCTGCTCGACGAGGCCGACGTGTTCCTGTCGCAGCGGTCCAAGCAGGACATGAAGCGCAACGCGCTCGTGTCGGTGTTCCTGCGCGTGCTCGAGTACTACAACGGCATCCTCTTCCTGACGACGAACCGCGTGGGGTCCATCGACGACGCTTTCCGGTCGCGCATCCACATGTCGCTCTACTACCCGCCGCTGGACAAGGCACAGACGCGCGACATCTTCCGCCTCAACGTCGCCAAGCTGCGCGACATCGAGGCGCAGCGCCACCAGCTCACGGGCGAGCCGGCCCTGCTCATCAAGGAGGCCGAGATTGTCGACTTTGCCAGCAGGCACTACGAGGAGCACGCGCGCCTCTCGGGCTGCTGGAACGGCCGCCAGATCCGCAATGCCTTCCAGATCACCAGCAGCTTGGCCCGCCACCACTATGCCGACCAGATGGCCCTGGCGAGGAGCCGAGGCCAGCAGGGGCCTGCTGCGCCCGTGCTGGATCGTACGCTGTTTGAGAAGGTGCAGATGTCGACGCAGTCTTTTGAGAGGCATATGAGGGAGACGCGGGGTGGGGATATGGACTTGGCTTTGCGGAATACATTCCAGCAAGACAAGTTTGACTGAGGGCACGCACGTTGAAATTCCTACAATATTAGTGTTGTTTTTAGCGGATAGTGAATAATAAATTCATATTTCGCGACGGATTAACCTCGAGTTTCCTGTTGTTGATTTTCCCTCGTCACCAATTATCTTGGTCTTGACCTTGTGAATCAATTGCTACCAAAGCCAAATGTTGTGTTCATCTCCGATACCTAGGTAGAGTGCTCATGCGTCACAGTCTAGCTCGGTTTGAGACGTCACTGAGGTTCGTTCATTGCAAATATCAGCTTGCCCCTGGAGGACACTTTGGTGTATATGACGGACTTCTCAATTTGATCGCTCGTGGCCTTGTCGGAGATCATGCGTTAAGAGTACAAAAGAGGATCGGCAGGCTGGATAGAATCCATGGATATAAACAGAGGTGCGCAGGTATAACCCGGAGCGTAGCCTGCCTTGCTGCCCTCAAGTGCTAGCAATTTCGAGTAGGACATTCAATACCTAGGTAAATACAGTCGGTGCTATCGGGGAGACCACATATGGGCAACGACTGCATAAGCGGTCCAGGTGACCGCTTACAGGTGAAGGGCGGCGGAAGGATGCGAGATGAGGGGCAGGGCTACCCCATCAGTGAGCTCAAGTGCTTACACAAATTTACACTCAGACACTTACTATGTACTACCATTTGATCTCAGTGCTAGGTAGGAGCTTTCAACGCTCCTAGCGTCAAACCAGTTGACTCGGAAATATTGTACCAAGTAAGTACCTAGGTACTTAGTACCTAGGTAAGCAGCCAGTCCCAGTAAGCCTAGTGAAGCGAATCAAGAACTTGCCAAGGTTCCATCGTATTCATTGCGGATGGACGGGTCGTGCGTAGTGCGAGAGTAAGCCCAGCGTGAGACAGACAATCGAGATGAATGAATCGCGGGATCAGACGGACTGCGGCTGATGCCCAGGTGTCGTCGCTGCTGCGGGTCGTTCGCTGACTTCTAAGTTGGGAGTTCGGCACAAATCCTTGGAATGTACTTGTGCCGCCAAGACAAGCAGTGGCCCGGGACCGTCCCGAAACACACATGGTTGCTCATAGTCGATAGTCTACATAAGTACAGCATACACCAACGTCAGTTCGTGGCTCTAACCTTATAAGCTGACGGCCTCGGGACTTTTTAGTGTTCTGAAAGGACATTCTGAGAGCCACGTGCACCAAGATTCTTCTTACCTAGAAACAGAGTTGTCTCAGAGTATTCGAGCTTTATTGTTTTCTTTTCCGACCTACAAGAATCTCCATTCACAACTGCCCCACATATCCAGGTCGCCTCCAGATGTCTTCCATCACAACGACAGTAACTTCACCACCCATATCGAAGATGCCTACTACTAAACTTCGTCGACGCTCCCGCGTCGCATGGCTCGAACCAATCGACTCGTACGAGTCACCCGCGCTCTCCCCGCTGCATCTAAAAGACGTTTTCGTCCTCGACTCGCTAAACTCTTACACCTGGGTCGCATTAGCCGGCATCCTCTGGTCTCTGGTGCTGACGGTTTTGGGCGTGGGGCGCCCAGCTCTCTTCGGCGGGGTGGTTGTTGTACACTGCGCTGTCGTTGGCCTGGTGGCCGGAATAGCAGCGATATCGGCCCGCGTCTGGCCCACTGTGGAGGCCGTGGAGGCCGTGGAAGACGAGACTTGAGTTTTCCCGGGGGCTCCCGTGGAAAATTAAACCGACTCATTTGGGAAGATAACGACATCCATTCACTTTCTTAGGTACCTCGGTACGTGACTCGACCTGGTGATAAGAGGTGATCGAGGGAGAATGCAAGCCCACTAAGAGTTTCAGTGGAAATTCAGTCCTAAAAGCATTACAAGGGCACATTGGTTTCATCTCCGAACTATTGCTCGGGCAAAATGGAATATTGAACAGGTATGAATAGGGGACAAATGCACAAACATCAACAACTAAGCATCAGCCTTGGAAGGAAGACGTATCGAAGACCCTACTAGGGCAGGGGGGTCTCCAACATGAGCATACAATCTAGTCATGTAGAGTAAAAGTATTAACATTATACCTAAATTTGGTAATCAAAGAAATATAGTAAAACGCTGATGAAATGCTGTTAGAAGTGAATTTTGTTAAAGGGCCATTTAATAGACAAGGTAGGCTTAGATTCAATTCCGTCTATTAAGACAGGGATTCGAGCAAGTAAGGGAAGTCCGTATCGCAGTAAAAGGTTAATTGCGGCGTTTGATTTTCACTCAAGCCTTGCAGGCGAGTGACCTACTTTGGACGGCCCGGTCACCCGGGGGCGCCCAAAAGGGAAACCCCGAAGAACGGAAAACCCGTTCAGCGGGGGATAGAGTCCTATAACTCGAAAAAGAAACCACTATTATTTTACCAATTTAGCTGTTAAAATTACTAGGGTAAGAACATATAGCTAGTATTACTTTAACACTTTATTACTATAATTTAAGCTTAAAATATTATAATTATATATTAAATATTTACTTTAATATATTACTAATACTTTTGAAAAACTCTACTATAGTATAAAATATTAAAATCTATAAATAAACTAGCTTTAACTTTTATTATAGTTTTATTTAAATAGTTATACTTGATTTATATATCTTTATAAATCTTTACTAATATATTTAATTATATAAGAATGCGGATATTTATATACCTAAAATCGGATACTACGTACTTTTTAGTTACTTAGTAGCGCTATTCTAGGGCGCAGGGAAAACCCACTACCGATGGGCTATATAAGTAGTCGTACCGCTGCGTAGATTTTTTGAGCTTTTGGAACAACAATCTTAATCTCTTCTTTTGCCCTATACTATATATATCCTCTCTAATTAAAGCGTATAAAAATCTATCTTTTGGCCCTAAGCCATTATTTAACTTTCTTCCCTTCTTTTCCTCTATAGCGTTAAACGTGCCTTCGGCAATATCTAGTAAAGCAATAACCTAATACTGTTGGGTTCTTGTTTTTACTAGTGTTTGCTCTATAAATTAAACATAGGTTTCTTCGGCTATATTACTTTAGTTCAATAAAGATAAAAATCTAAGAGAATAGTTTTTATCTATAGTTTGTTCTTTTTTTTATTAGACTTTAGTAATTATCTAGAGGCTAATAATTAGTGCTTTGCTATTAGCAAAATTAAGCCTATAGATCCTCTTTATTAGCAAGGAATTACTTATCCTAAAGAAAGCGCAAATTAGTTCCTTACTAAAAAACTTCTTTTTTAGTATACTCTCTATACTTCTTAACTATTTTAGTTATTAGCTAAAAGATATATATACTATTAGAGATAACTCTTCCTAATACTTAGAGCTTTTAATAAGGCCTAAGTTTTTAATAATACTTTTATAATTCTAATTAAGAAGATATAATACTCCTAATATATATTTAATATTGCTTTAATAATAATTAAGGCTTAGTAAAATAGTAGTTTAGTAGTTGCTAAAAACTACTGCTAACTTATAAAACTATTATAACTTAACTACTATTATAGACGCTTAGAATTTTAAGTAACTAAGGGAAATATAGAATAAATAAGCTACTAGTAAGGCTAAAATAATTATTAAGTTTATATATTTATTTTAATAAGGCTATTATTGCTACTAGATATAAATAGAAACTTTTGGTTTTTGCTTTTTTAAAGGACTAAACCTTAAATAACTAAGAAAGAAGTACCTTTTATATTCTATGAACGCTTTAAAAACCTTTTATTAAAGATATTACGCTACTTTAATTAGATATTTTTAAAAATAATAGCTAACTCTAAAAACCCTCTTGTAGCTATCCCTCTTAAAGCTTTATTTACTAAAGATGTTCTAAGATAGTTGTTTTTTTTATTAAGGCATTAAGCTTATTAAGTACGCCTTCCTTTATTCTAATTCCTCCCTATAAGGGTTAGTATTATAACCCTCCTCTTCTTAATTTACTTGTTAATATTAGTAAATAAGGTAAAAACTAGTTTTCTAAGCGCTTTAAATAAAAGGGTAAAGAACTTACTTAAGCTATTCCTCCTATTCTCAATAACCTAGTTAGAAATATTTAAAGTTAGCTTTTACTTTTATTTATACATTTACCTAAGGTTATATAGCTATAGGGAATATTTAATTAAGCCTAATATATAGCTAGAATTACTCTAGTTGCTATTCTTTTACCCTAAGCTACTTTTATTATAATAAATAATCTTAGTATAAAAAGGTTTAATAAAACTAATATATTTTAGGTTATTTTAAATATTAAAAACTTAGCTTATTAGTTTTTATACCTAGAAGATAATTCTTTAACACTGCTTAAGTAGAATACTAGTTCCTATAAGCTTGCTAAAGTAATTAACTAGGTTATTGCTAGCCTTAGGACCTAGTAAACTTAGAAGTAGTAACTTATTGCTTTCTTTAAAATAGATAATAAATTAATGTAAGCGAATCCTAATAAGGTAATTAAAGGGCTATATAAGGATAATCCGGGTAATAACTTACGTAAATAGAAAGCTAGGGTTATTAAGTATAATTAAGTCCTTAGCAATACTAAAGACCTAGCTACTACGCCTATCTAGCCCTTCTATAAGTGCTTGCCCCCTTAGGTAAAAAAGTCTCTCCTTCTTAAGAGACGTACTAGTTTTAATCTAAAGACTATACCTTAGCTTAAGTTTAAATCCATTCTCCTAAACTTCCTTAACAAAAAGATTAAATATACTAGGTAAAATATATCCAAAACTAGCTCTATCCTATAAGATTAACCCATTTACCCTTTTAACAATATTAGTTCTATTTTCAATTATAAATAGTTTTCCTACAATTATACTATTCTTAATTAAAAACTATATCCTGCTAAAACAATATCTTAGAATAATCCTATTAACTATATTACTAAGGGTATTATAAATATAAAAATCAATATTATTAAGTTCTTCTAGCTAAAAGGAAATAGTTTTACTAAAATTTAAAGGCATATAAAAGCCCGTTCGTATAACGCTTAGCGGGATAACCTAGACCTTTCTAGTTCTAAAGCGGTTAGTTCTATCTAAGCCCTAGCTATTATATATAATAACAACTCTAAACCTTAGTTAAACAATAATAACAAGGTTTATATAACTATTAATAGTGTTTAATATTGTAAGAACGGGTTTATTAAAGCTTATTATAGCTATATAAATCCTAATTATAACGCCTATTAATACCCTAAGTTAAAAGCTTTTGCTAATTACTAACTAGTTTACTATTTTAAGTAGGAAGGAATATTAGTTATTATTAATACTCTTTAGGAAGCTAAAAAAAGCCTAATAAAGTACCTAGACCTAGATATAATACATAGGTATTACAATCAGCCTAGTATAAGAATAGAAGCCTATATTTAAGGGTACCTTAAATTCCTTTCTTAAAAAAGTTATATTAATCTCCCTTGTATTTAGAGGTACCGCTGTATAGTTAAAATTAACCCTTTTTTAAAAAATAATATCTTGCTTAGTACTTTGAAAACTTTTTTTAACCTAAACTATCCTAAATTAGGTTATATTAGGAGTTTAGCTATAGCCTTTAACGCTAGAATATAAACAATAATAATTAGTAATAAGTTAATATACCTACTTAATTCTTAAATCCTTGATATTGCTATAAAAAAAAGAAGAATAACTAGGAAGATCTTTAATTAGGATAACGCTATATTTAAACTTATTTTAAATACTCTTATACTAAATAGTTATATTTGTTTTACTAACGAGGAATTAACTAAAGCTCTTTAAAACACCTAAGACTTTAGGGATAGTTAGAATTTTCATTTTTAGTGTAATTAAAAAAAAAGGTATATTAAACGGCCCGAGTTCTACTAAATTAACTAACTTGCCTAAGTATTCTTATACTAAAAAGCCTACTATATTTATTTTAGCTCCTAAAGAAATAGCTGCGCAAGCTATTCTTTTTAAGACTATTAAGCTTTACGCTTTTAACTTATTAGTACTAGGTAGTATTAATTCTACGCTAATTAAATAGCTTTATACCCTACAAGGTAGTACTAAGACTATATTAAAAGTTTCTTTTAAACTAGTATAAAATATAGCGCTTAGGTTTTATTAGCTATTAGTTTTAGTTATAAGCGCTCTAAATACTACGTATAGCTAGTTTATTGTTAGCTACAAGGTTAATTCCATTTTTACTATAACTATAGATGTAATTAATTAAGGCTACTATAGTTTCGCCTATCTAATAGTTTATATAGGTAATAATACTCAAGCGCCTATATTAGCCCTCTTTAAGACTAAAGCTAAGATAAACCTTTTACCTTTATCTTATTATAATAATAATAGTTTCTCTTATATTTAGTTAAAGTTAATAAACTTTGTAGTTTATAATAAAGAGTCCTTGTTTTTAATTAAAGTAATAAAGAATTAGGTTTATATTAGTTATAAGCGTATTTATTAGGTTTTCTTTATAGTTAATAATATTACATATAATGTAGTTTACTATATTTTTTTAAAAATACTCTTTATCTTAGATATAAACCTTATATTTAAGAAATTCAATAAGTTTTTGTTTGCCTACATTACTATAGGTAACTTAAGAGTAATATATAGTTTTAGACAAAGGAATTAGAAGCCCTTTAGCGTTGCCCTAGTGGCTAGTGTAAGAGTTCTTAAGCGTTATATTCCTTGCACTTTAGCTATTAAAGCTAAATTTAATTAGCTTAATTAAGATAAAGTATGTATTGGAAATTTAGTTAAACTTTTTAAAGGCTAGCTAAGTTAGCTAAAGCTTAAAGATAGTAATAAAGTAGTTAGCCTTTTAACTAGTAATAACCTTAAAAGAATTTCTACTATATATACTAAGGAAGTTTAAGCTTAAGTTAAAACGGTATACTAGAAGGAAGGGATATTTTAACTTAATTATTATTATATATGTAGATTTTATAAGGTAAACTAAGTAGCTTATTTTTAAAAGTAGGTTGATAATATTCTATCCCTAGCTATAGTAGCTAAAGTAGTTAGAAGGACTTTAGCTTTAGCAATTAGAACGCTATATAAGCGTGTAGGTATTAAAATGTATTTTATTAATAATTATCCCTTAAATAGCTTTATCTTTAATAGGATTATTAACTAGAAACTATTATATAAAAAGAAAATTAGGGAAGCTATAGATGTTAATAGGGGTAGTATATATAATATTTAAATTTAGCCTAAGTTTTTTAACATTTTATAAAAGTTATATTTTATTTTTAATTAACTTACTATAATAATAAAGAAAAGCTATAATGGCTTTTTAGTTACTAAAAGAAATATATTTATTTATATACTTTTTAACTAAGAAAAAACTCTAGCTTGGGAATTTGCCTATATCTTTTAAATTAGTATAAGCGTTACTTCGCCGTAGTTTATTAAAATAGTTTTATATAAGGCCTATTAAAACAATAATAATATATTATCTAGAGCCCTTTAGGAGATTGCTATTAAAATACTTTAAGAGCGCTAGGCTAGTAGCCTTATTAAAGAATCTTATACTTTATATTGCAATAAATAGTTTCTCGTTAGTAAAAAAGATAAGGGCTATTAACTAATTAATAATATTAGCTAGGCTAATAGTGTTACGATTAGAGATGTATTTATTCCTTTTACTATAAACGAATTTTCTAAGGAGTTTATAATATATATAGTTTTATTCCTTTTTAACTTTTTTTTTAGCTATAATTAAATTAAGCTAGATAAAAAAGTAGGGATATTATAACCTTTACTATACTAATTCAACTATTTTAATAGTATAGACTTTTTATAAAGGCTATAAATTTTATTGCTTAGTTTATACATTGTATAGTTTAGCTTTTCTACAACTTTATTTTATAAGTTTACAAACCCTTTATAGACGATATTGTAGTTAAAGGTTTAACTATAAATTATAGCGAGCAAGAGGCTTTTAATCTCCTTAAATTAAATAGTTTGTTATAAAGTATATTAAAAACTTTAATAATATACTCTATAATATAGAGCTAGCTAGAGGAGTAATTAGTACTATAAAGTTTAACTAGTATAAAAAGCAAGCCGATATTGTAGGCTATATATGTAGTACTTTTAGTTAGTCGCCTATAGATAAGAAGATTATTAAGATTAAAGAATAAATAACGTGTACTATTATTTCTTAAGTTTAATCTTTTATTAGCCTTACTAACTACTATTAAGCGTAGATTCTTAACTACGGTATTATTGCCAAGCCTTTATTTAACTTTTTTAAGAAAGAACCTATTTTTATTTAGAATAACACTTACTAGGATATAATAGACTAAATTAAGGTAGTAATTACCTTAAAGCTATATTTAATTAACTTAGACTACGCTAAAGGAAATAATATTTTTATAGTTAATGCTAGTCTATTTGGATAGAGTACTTGTTTAATGTAAGTAGTTGATAGCGTTTAATACCTGGTATGCTATAAGAGTAGTGCTTAAATAAAAGCTAAGAAGCTTTATAACGCTACTAAATGAGAATGCTGCGTAGTACTATATGTAATTAAACGCCTTTAATTTTACGTTTTTAGAGTATATTTTTTTCTAACAACTAATTTAAATGTTTTTGTTTAGCAGCTTAAAAGCTTAGCAATAAATGTTCTAGGGGCCCTAATTACTCAATAGCTGGCTATTATTTATACCTATAACTTTATAGTAGTTTATATTAAAGGCTTAAATAATCCAGTTATAAATACCTTATCTTAAAAGCCTACTAGCTTGTTTAACAATAAAAACCGCCGCTATAAGGGTAATATTAAGAACTAGTATAATTTAACACTTATTTAACTCTTAGTACTAAAGTTGAATGCTAATTAAACGCTATTGCTTTAAAATAACTATTTCTAATAAAAGTAGTTTAAATAGATTGCTTGTTTACTTATCTATAGGGAGCTTCTACTAAATCTTAAGGGTAAATAGTTAAATATATTTAAGAAAATAGCCTTCTAGTTTATTGTATATAAGTAAATTCTTTAGCGTTTACTTAAAAAAAAGCTATAACGCTAATGTATTATTAATAATCCTAATTAAAAATAAAGGATTATTAGAAATATATATGCTTCTTTTGAATATAGAGGGTATAAGGCAATATATAGGCGTATTAGGGCTATATACTACTAGAAGGGGATATATACTAACGTAGAAAAGGCTATCTTTACTTACCCTAAGTATACTAAATAAGATACTTAGTACTATAACGATAGGGTTATTCTAACTATACTAAATAGTTCTTTTACCAAAATCTATATTAATATTTAGTACCTTTCTTTTAATTGGGGTTATATATATCTTATAAAGGCTTAATATAATTTAACTAGCTAGCTAAAGGTAATAACTTTATATACAGCTAACGCTAAAAGCATTAAAAGGTTTTTCGTTAATAATATTCTACTTAAATAGGGCCTATTTCTTAAAGTTATTATTAATAGAGAAAGGGAGAATATAGGTAAATTTGCAAAGTATTTATACTAAATAAACGTTTACTAAGTCCTTCTATTAACTTATAACCCTTATGCTAACGGTATTATAAAGTAAGGCTACTTTAATTTAATTACTGCTATAATAAAGATAATAGATAAATATAGTGTTAAAAGCTGGCGTAATAAATTACTATATACTTTTTTTACTAATTAGATATCTTTAAGGCGTTTCTATAAGAAAAGCTCTTTTTATCTTCTTTATAAATATAAGCTAATTATCCCCATTAAGACTAATATCCCTACCTAAAGGATATAAATATAGGATTTAAATATACTCATAGAAAATACATTAATCTACTAGCTTTAATTACTACTAAATCTTAAGGAAAATATTTTAAAGGTATAAAATGCTATAGTAAAATATAGAAAAAAGGCTATATTAAGGGATATATATAAGGGGTTTATTAAACTATAGCTACTAGTAAAGGATAACCTTGTATTAGTTATTAATAAATAATAGAAGATTAATTATTTATCTTTCTATAAGTTAACCTACTAATAGTTTAAACCTTTTATTATTAAGTTTATAGAACCTAATAATATATATAAGCTTTATACGCTATATAACGTTTTAATTAATAGTATATTCTTTTTGCGCAAGCTTAAGAAATTTATTAAGCATAATAGAATCTAGAAGCCTAAAGTTTTATCTCTTTAGGTACCTTAATCTTTATTAGTTAGGGCTTTAAACTTTAAGAAGGGAGATTCTAGTTAAGCTTTCCTAGACCTTATAGTACCTATGCCCTTTGTAAACATTCTAAACTATAATAATAATCCTAATTAATTCTAGGACTAGTTAAATATTACCTTACTATTAAGGGTAATGCTACGATAATCCTCCTTAATATCTATTTCCTTATCCTCTTTAGCATACTTTAACTCTTCTTTAGGGTATTATCTACTAGTTATAAGGTTATTTGATAAACTACCTATAGGTTCTATATAGCTAGACTAGTATATTGATATTTCTCTAACTACTTGTAATAATATTTAGAGAACTGAATATAAAATATTCCCTGGTTTCTAATTACTTTTCTTTAATTCTATTTTTATGTCCTTAATAGTGCTGTTTTTATCCTTAATGTTTAAAACGTTAAGGGCTAGTGTATTATTTTATCCTGTTTATATTAATATACTAATATATAAAACATTTATTTATATATTTTATCTTATATGCTTATTTTAAATGTTTTAGTAAAAGTATATATTTAATTAAAAAGTATATAATTAAAGAGAATTGTTTTATTTACTATAAAAAGAGTTGTTAAAAATTCATTGTAGGTATTTAGCTTTTTATACTAATATTAATATTTATTAAATATTCCTATAGTTATAACCTCCTTTTTCCTACTTCTACCCTTAACGCTCCTTAAGCTTTAAGCGCCTAGGTTAAACCTTAATTCCCTTAATCTCCTTAGTGGAAGCTTTGCGGTACTTGTTATAGTTGTATTTAAAAATAATTTAGGTAATACTACTAATTTAAAGTTTAAATAGTAGTATATTTTAAAAAT
>MAVT02000205.1:0-44329 GCA_001702395.2 Diaporthe helianthi | reverse complement strand
AACCTCTCTTAGAACTAGATAAGTATAATTTAATTAATTCCTTCCTCTAATGGCCGACTCTTAACCTCTATAAGAGGTTAATAAACGTTTTCATCACTAACCTTTTCTGTCTCATCGTTGTTTAGTCGGTGAATTACATGTAGTGAAAAACACCCAGTTACATCTGCGTGCCAGAAAAGACAAGTATATATTTCTGTCATATCTGTGGAAAGCTATCTGTGCATCGTACATCCCGAGGTCCCTTTGGCATGACCCATACAACCCACCATTGCCAGATTTCCATGTCACTATCTCTGGCTGTTGAAAGGGGATAGAGATATACCCTGACCGCTAGATCGGTCCGTATTGGACTTGGTGACCACCGGGGAGCTCCGTGAGCCCTAGATAGAGCACAGTAGGTCAGCAGCTGGCATCCATGGATGTTATCAGGAAAAGTGGAACACGCAACCTACATCCGTCAACATCCTCATTCACCACAGCCGCCTGCTTGCACTGGTTCATGGCCGAGGTAGACTGAGTCTTTGCCCCCGCACAATTCACCACACAAGGCGTATCCAGAATCCTTTGCAGCGCGTCGCCCTTCCACCCAAACACGTAGTCGGCATGGTTTCCATACCCAGTGGCGTCTCCAAAGGACCACACGAATGGCTGGCTGCCGTCCGTGGGCCAGTCGGCCTTGTTGTTGAACTGGCGCGTGTCCCAGACGACCTCGAACAGAACCTGCGCCATGCGCACGGGGTGGCTCGCTGGACACGGCCCGTTGCTCTCAAAGGTGCCGCTCTCGGGGTAGGCCATGTGGGACATGTGGTCTGGCGAGTCTAGGTTCTTCCCGTCCCAGCAGGTTGGGAACCGCGCGTTGACCATGATCCCGGCGGGGCAGGGCTTGGTCGGCATGTCTTGGTGTGTGTATGCGTGTGTTAGTATCAGTGTCCATATCGAACCCGCGCTCATTTTGATGGGGGATTAATAGACGGACGTACTAAGTGTCTCGGGTGCTCGTGTCCCTGCGTCTTCCATACAGGTGTAGGTCAGCTGCCGGAACTTGAGGACTTGCGCTCTAGTGCGTGCGTTGACATCGCCGATGAACATGCGGAAGCCCTGCGCGTATGATCAGATTAGGTAGGTAAAGACATCACATACACAGGCAGCTGAGTCCTGTCCGTGTGGCTTACCGGCTTGAACGAGGTGACCTTGGACTTCTGGGTCGTGTCGTAGAGTGCATCTTGCATATAGTAGACGGTGATGCCGGCCTGAGCCCCATTGATCTGTGACGTCTGCGGGACGCGTTTGAATGTTCCGTTGCGGGCGCGGAAGTAGAGCACCGCCGTCCAATAGTTGGAAAAGTCCTCGCTGAAGGAGCAGGTGGTACATGTTGATTCACCCGGCAAGTCCCTTGCGGGATCCATGGAGGCGTTGAATGCATTCTGTGTGTTCTTGTCAGAGATGGAACGTCATCGACGTGTGAAGGCTGCAACGTACACCACCGACGATCTGGTGAACATGGGCTGATGGGACCTGGCCCGGATTCACCAGTGGATCGAGCCTTTGGACCACCAGCTGCGAACATTGGAAGCGGATAAGGGCGCTGCTCAGCGTGGACAGCGCCACTAGGAAGATTATGCGATGATACATAAGGGTTATGTTGCTGGTTGGTGCCTTGTGCTTTTCGCTGAGTCTACCGGAAAACATTTCTCACCGACCGGGGAGGCATGAGATACCTGAGAGTTATCTTAAGTGGGCTTTGTTAAATCAATGATATCTGTACGCCACTCTCTTAATGCATTTGAGCATGCAGGGTGGACAATTCGCCGCGGGTGATGGGTTAATGTGGTTTCTGCCTGCCTTCCCTTGTAGAATATCCATGGATGTGAACGATCCGTGAGAAGCTTGCCGAAGGGTGGAATAGGTCATGCTCACGAATATCCTATCACCGGTCAATAGGATGAGCCAATGGAGGGTGTCAATTTCTGTGAAAATTCCCATTGGTCGGTCAACTACATCTAAATATGGTGTTACAGGAATATCAATTTGTGCGGTGCACCAGGAACCCTCATGGGGACGAAGGATAATTCCACGTTGCTTTTTATAGCCAAGTGGTACTCAACAAGCATGAGACATGTCACGTAAGTTGTTTATCGAGCTCTTTGCAGATCTTCACATGCTGATCCGTAATGCTCATGAAAGTATGCTTGTTATTGTGGCGCCATGAACTGGTGTTTCGTTCTGAGTGCGGTTGTAATGTAAACCCCACACTTGAGCGAAGGAGTGAAAGTTATGGCACATCGTGCTGTTGTAGGTTATTTGGACTATTCCAGCGATGCGGAATCTTTTCATGGACTAGTATCACTTTGCATAACTCCTTAGTCTATCATTCCCTCTTTTCGTTTAATAGAATGTGCAGGAATTTAGTGAAAGCCAGAAACGTAGAACTCAAGCGCCGTCCTGGAGCCAGTTAGGTCGATCTACCGCTGACTTGGCAGATGACCGAGGCCTTTGGATTAGATGAACCAAGCCTTGATGAGCGGGGCTTCCAGTAAATTGAAGATACGTCGGCAGTCGTTATTAAAGTAACCCTCCTCTTGGTCATAAATTGCCCAAGTGCCGAAAAGTCCCTCCCAACCTCCCGGACCAAGGCATTTATTTAACCATACCACCAGCATCTCTCATCGGATGGTGTGCATATTTGTGCTGCGAATGATGCAATGAGTGGTTTTGTTGAATTCCAACATATGATATCCCCTTGCTTCCACTCTATTAGGGCATCAAGTCACACTTCTTGCAACCCAGCTCACTTGCACCACAATGAGGATCCAACCTAGTCTCATGCTTGTCTTCATCTCGTCCGCCATGGCAGACGGCCCCTGCGACGTCAACAGCGATTCTTGCAGGTCGGTCATCAACGCCAGTCCCTGCTTCAACGAGTTTCTATCTTTCGGGAACAAGAACCAGGTACTGAATTGTCTTACTGGCACGGATGGGACAGCCACGAACCAGCAGAAGGTCCAGTAATGATTCTCATGACTGCACATGCATCAGCTAAGTTTCCCTCGCAGATGTGCGCGTGCACTGGCTGCCTCGGACCGGCCATGATTAATTGGATCCAGAAGAATCAGATCTGCCCTTGAGCAATGGTCGAGCTGCTCGGGAAGGCAGCGCGGCGTGTGCATTGGACTCCCTCCACGGGAGACGAGGTAGCTGTGGCAGGGGCGCATGGGACTCCAGGGCTGGCAGAATGTGTGATGTTTGTGTTCAAAGCGAGAGTAATTAATGACTGCAGAATTCTAATAAAAACTTTTGAAATGCCCACAACAGAACAGTGTTGACGCATATGCAAAACAGTGAAGCAAAAGCATTATCGTGCTTAATTGCGCCCTTCGTGATGCCTTCTATACAACTTCGGAGACCATAGGTACCTAGGTAGGTGGATTTATCGCTTGAAATGACTTTTCCATGGCGCATTCTGTCTAAGAGTCCAAATATCACTGCAGCTCAGGCGAAAATGAAGACCTCCACTAGGTCAGCTGGTCTCCAAGAAACTCATCAGTAGTTCTTCGTCTTGGCCAAATGGGAATTCATGAGAAAGGTCAAGGCCTCCATGCCCAAAGTTGCCTGGGGTGAAGACCCCTTCCAAGCCTTCAGTGAGATCATTCCGGCTCGTGGAAGTGCCTGGAACAAAGTCGCTGCCACCAGGTGCATTCAAGTTGGTCGTGCCTTGTATTGGAATGGTGGATGCGATTCGTGTAGCGTGACTTGAACTTGGGCCAGTCCTCCCAGATGAAGAGTCAGACGATGGGGGAGTAAGGGTAATAGGGAATTTCGAGCCTGCAGGGATATCCAGGTGTCCCGTCATGCTGCTCCTCCTGGCCACCCACTGGTTGAATATCTCATGAAGTCCCTCCTCGAACACGGTTTGCTGGAATGCCGCGAGATCCCGCTCCTCATTGGGAAGATTCCAACTAATCGCACCGCGCCTATTCAGCGTGTCTGACAGAATCCGCGGTCCGTTGGTTGTCAAAAAGTCCTGGTAGAGTGTGATGTGTTGGAGGAGCTCCCTGTCGATGTATGGCGACTCAGGCCGTGGATCATGTCCCGGGAAAAGAATGTCAAATACAGCGAACCACTGAGCCTCCTCAGAGGTTTGACGCTGATTTCTTGGCCAGTTGCCGTCTTTGAGACTCAGTGATGCCGTCAAGCGTGATGGATTGTCGTCGTGGGCACGATGCTTCCCGTATATGTCCATCATGCTCCTCTTCGTTCTCAAACGTGTCCATGCACCGAGCGCAATATAACGGTTTTTGATGACGGCGCGCCAGGTGCTGCTTCACGTCACGGATCCGGCTCAATGTGTACTTGTAACAGTCCCTGTACGCCATGGGGTCCTTCTTGGTATATGGACAGGCAAAGGTCAACTTCCGGTCCGAGGTCCGCCTCCTCTTGCTGGACGCGGTCTGGCTTGACGAGGGCTTACTTCCTTCGGCGGCTTCCTTAACGGTTTCCAATTGCTCCGCCGCTGCTCTTTTTCTTGTTGGTGCACTCTTTCCCTTGCCCTTATCTCTACCGGTATTCGGCGCGTCACTGGCTCCATCTGCAACGTCGCACAGCTCTCCACGGTCTGAACCATCCTCTTTCTGTAGAACAATATCTTTCCATGCATTAAAGGCTTCGAACACTGTCGCAAACACCACAGCTTTAGACTGCATGAATGGATGGGCTTCTGACAGTCTCTCTGCCTCGTCTTCCGAGTATTCAGGGAGCCAGAAAGAACTCGAGTCTGGGGTGGAGGTCTCGGTGGGGTGGCTTGACAGTCCTTCGCCCAAACTTCCAGTTGCCTCAGGTGAAATGCCAAGATAAAGAGTCTGTTTTGTACCAGTAGCATTTTCATTCCAAGTCTCCATCTCCTCTCAATAGTTTGGATAGAAGCTCCCTGGGAAAGTATCCATGGTTTGCCATTCTGAGTAATCTGCGTCTGCGGTTGGTGGATCAACGGGGCCCCCTGATTCCGCCCACCCTGGGCAGCCAACGAACAAATCGCTCGGTCCTGACAACAATGGCCCAGTGCTGGCTGATGTGATGTCACCACCATATTCTGTACTGCCGTAACCCGAGTCGGCGTGCACTGACATCGCAGGATCATAATTCGACTGGGAATACCCCCCATCTGGATGCCCAAACGGAGTAATCATCCAGCTCATTCCAACCGAGACTGGATACGGGAGCTCTTGTGCAACTCCGTACATAGCGCTGCTAGGAAGACTGCCTTCATTCGAAATTTGAATGTATTCAAGCTGGGTCTCAGGATCATCCATTTGGGGAAGAACGGTCTCGGGCTTCAACACCCTGTTGCGCATCTTGGGAGATGCAGTCTGAGGCTGGTTGAACTTTTCCGGGTGCTTCCTCATGACATGGGGTTTGACGTTGTCAGGTCTATTTCTCAACCCGGTGCAGACCGGACATCTGAATTCCCGGCTCTGGTGATTGCGCCTGAAGTGCCTTTCTGCTGCTTGCCTCAAGTTTGTGGAAGACCTGCGGGTGCTCTCGACCGGCATCCATCCACACTCGGGACAAGCTGGCACCACTAGTTTGTCCCCGACAGGTGGCTCCGGGGCTTTTCGCTGCGGTCTCGAGCTATCCATAGTTTTCGGACCTTCTATAATACTTGAAAAAGATAGATCCATGATCTTGTTGCTAGACCTCAGGCTTTTTAACCAAAGTCCCCCAATCTCAACGCTGCTGATGTGCTTGTGGCTTATGGGAAGGTCCTTAGCCAAGGTGGACTGGTCTCATTCAACCGGTGGCAAGTATGGATGGACATGAAGAAGCCTTTCGAGTGCTTTAGTTCCGTCCATGAAGGACACTGTCTGAAGGTGGTAGCTGGAGAGGGTGGCGCAACAACATTTGAACCGAGCCTGACTGGACTGATTGACTGCGACGTGGCTTGGAAGTCGTGCCTCTCCGATCTAGGCGTCCTAGAGAAGGGGCAAACACTTCAAATGTTGCTTCTGTGGATTTAGAGAGGAGGCACCCAAGTCTTGGTGGCCTGGAGTACGAGGAACGCGTAGGTGGAGTTCAGATCGTTATTTTTTAAACCGCAAAATCTTCAGGCGTGCTGACGGGCTGTGCTCTAGTGCAGCCCAAAGCACAGTTGTGCTCAGCACCGTTTCGAATCCCGAGTTGCATCTGCAGCTAATTAGCCGAACGAATGAGAGGCTGGAGGAACCGACCACTACGCAGCTGGTCAAGCACTGTAGTGCTCGTCGTCGTCGTTGATGATGACTGTTCGTCTATTCCGTGGTCAAGTAGCTGAATTACAGATGGCTCTGAGTCTCATTGTGCCCAGCACCACTGGTCTGCAAAGAAAATGAGCGAAGCGAAGCCCCAGGAAATTCCATAAAATGGAACTCGCTGACCCAACAGAATGTGATATGTCTAGGGTATCTGAACTGATATGTGCAGAAGTCGCCAAAGCAATCCAATTCCAAACACGGAAGTATTATCGTTTGGGGGTTTCAAAAATAACTGCTCGTAGCACTTTGTTCAACTTCTGCACACAGGTCACTCCGCTTTAAAACTTCCCCCAAGTCGCCTGGAACCCCAGCAACAATGTCAGAGGCTTCCGGTCAGGTCAGCGGAGAGGCACCGTAAGTGTAGTGAATCCTTCAACTGAGACCACTGGTACATCTGGCTGACAACTTGAATTGATCTACTCAGTCACGGTGGACTTGGGCCTTCTCAAACCTTGACATCGTATCTCTCGGCTTCGCCAACAATCACGGAGAGAATTTCAAACAATATGCCAGACAGGAACAGGAAGAAGAAGTTGGAAGAGAAGATCGCCAGCCTAGACATCAAGATCAAGGGCAAGGGTTGTGGGAAGAGTTAAAGCAAGCTTGGAAAGATATGTTTGGAGCGCTGCGCTCCCCAATCCGTGGCCTGCCTGCAGTACCTGTAGACATAATGCTTCTTTACTCCACTCCGAGTCTTAGTAACAATGCGAGGCTTGACCTCAAGTGGTTCCAACTCGATTTTGTATTCCACATGGCGTATCCTTGGGGTATTACCTGGAAAGAGCGTTGTAGGAAAATAGAGCTATGGTGAAACGGAATACGACGCTTAGGGTATGTTTGTTGGTGTGATATACCGCATTTCAGTCTTAACTTGCTTTCTCGCCTCTACTTAATTATCACACTCCACCACCTTTGAAGACCATCACAACCAAAGCCTCAAGTGCTCTCGTGATTAGAAGCTTGCGTGAGGTCAAGTGGTTCAATTGCCAGGAGGCTCGCCAGCAGTGCCCGCTTGCTTCTTCCCTCGCGCCCAAAACCCCGTGTCTCGCAGGTCCTGAAGAATCAAGTGGTTTCGGGGATTTGCTGAATGGATAAATAATGCAATACATTACAACCGCCTCCTGCCTCGGTGGCCAGTACATGTGCTGCTGCTTTGTTTCCGACCAAGATCATCACCCGGCTTAGCCCTGTAATAACCGCCCCCTAGTTTCTCGAGGAAAACGTCGCAGATTCCAAAGAGTCCGTCAAACATGCCCCTCAAGGAATGGCGCCCAGACATGACTACCAGTCAAGCGACTTTGTTCAAATTCTTGATTTTCGTTAAGCGGGAGGACAGGTTTGCTACTCTGCTGGTGCTATAATGATTTGCTATCAGCTAAGATCTTCGTTTACTCGTTGAGAACGTGCATTACACGTCCTGTAGGTCGTAAGGCGAGCTTACTGGTGTCAACTGGTAGAAGGCGAAGTCCAGTGTTATTTATGTGCAGCAATCAGTGTCGATCACAAGCGATGTTTTGGGAGGAGGCTTTCAGGCAGGTGCTTGGTTCTAAAAACTGGAATCATAAGTGAATACTGAGAAAATACCACTGTATCTTCTGATAAATTAAGAATTTCTTGCTTCATCTCCCAGCACCTTTTGCCATCTTTAACTGATAGGGTCAAGTGCTGATGACGTGCGGATGACAATCACTGCCATCCATCTGGGCACATGTGCATAGTGTCTGGATTTGGAAGGATGGTCGCAGATGACACATAAATGCAGAGCCTAGGGTCTTGGCTGTGGCACAAAACTTGTGCATTTTCTTCTCAAACCTGTTTTACAAATAGGTGTATTTGCTTTACGCGCTGTTATTTGTTTCTTTTACCGATGTGCATGTGAAGATACTTACCTAGGTAGGGAACTAAAATACCTCTGGCTTATTCTAGGTCGCCTTTTAGGAGTCCAGGTCGTTAAAACTTATGATAATTGGTAGGTGTACACCAGTTACTGTGTTGGCATAGCCAACTTAACGGTACAGCGATATCAAGGATGGGGAGTGTTACATGAACAGGCTCATATGAATATTGAGCTCCCAATTTGTACATCGAATGAAAAAACATTGAAATGAAACGCCAACCGGCAGCTCAGCTACCTGCGTGGCACCCTGGGCGAAGTCGCACAAATTCACAACTGTTCAAACCACCCTGTGGCGCCTGCGACATTGGTGTGCCTTGGTTGGCTTCGCTGCCGCACTCGAAGAAGCAATAGCCGATGCAGTGACAGGCGGCTCGCTAGACGGAGACACCACAGCAGCAGCAGCATTAGTTGAGATGCCGTCGGTCTTCTTCACGTTGAACACCGCCTCAACATCAGACTCGTCCATATGGTACCGTACGTCACCCACCTTCCGCCTCACCTACCTTCCAACCACACAAATTGAGAAGACGCCACACAAAGTGAGGTAATTCAAACAGCCACAATTCAGTCAATTAATACAATATATAGCTAATAATACTATCAAAATAATTATAAGAAGTTTCTTAATCAATATATCAAGCCGGAAGTTGGATTTTCTAGCCGCTATATACTTAAACCTTATCCAAAACCTCTAGCTTAAGTGCATCTTCTTTATCTTTATTTACCTTATCTTTATTTTTAACTATAGCTACTTTTTAATATTTTTAAGGCCTTAAAAGTGCTTTTAAAGCTTTTATAATAAGGTTTTTGTTTTCTATTTTGAATATAGTAATAAACTCCGCATTAGGGTTAGGTATAGCTCTTCGGCGCTTTGTCTTCTCTTATATTTCTTTCTCTTGCTTAAAGCCAAAATTCTCTCTTTTTAGTAAAGAAACCTATGCTTGTAGGGCGTTAATCTCGTTAGCAATCTTTTTAGCTTTATATTTAGCTAATTTATTGCCTTTTAAAGCTATACTTATAACATAGTCCCTTGTTATATAGTTTTTATTAAGCTTTTTAATAGTAAACTTATTGTAAACATTGTTGTTACTAGAATTTCCGTTAAAACCCGTAATTTCTAGTTCTACGGGGTTGTTTAAGTGTATTTTTAAATGCTATAATGCCTTTTCCCAAGAAATAGAGTAGATTCCTATATACCTAAATAAATTCCTAATAGTACGCTTTAAAACAGCATTATAAGCTTTAACGAGGCATTTAATAAAGTTGATTTTACTAAAAGAACTTAAATCTATATAGGAGTTAATCTTTTCTATTACCTTGTTAAATGCTACTTTAAAAACATTTAAAATTTTATTATTAAAAGGCTATAAGCCGTAAGAAGTATATACTCAAAGCTAGCATAGGTTAATATTATACCTATAGTATATAGTTATAAAATTAATACTCTAGTAACTATTATAGCCGTTAAAAATAAGCAAAATAGCTTGGAATTTATTATTTTAACATATCTTGTTAATTATAAGGACGAAAATATCTTATAGCTATTTAATAGCAATTTAGTTACTTATTTACTTATTTTTAAAGATATTAAACCCCTATTCCAAAAGTATAATACCCTTAAATTACTCTATAAACCATTACTATTAAAGCTTTTGGCTTTTAAAAATAATCCCTAAGGGCAAAAAAATGCTTTTTGCAATAGCTAAAGCAATTACTATAACAAAAGCTTAAGCAGCATTAGCTTTAACAACTATAAATTTACTATTTATACTTTTAAGTATAAATTTATTATAGCCTATAGGATTATTAGTATATAAACTATTTCTTAACAAAGCTAAATAAAGTATATATACTTTAGCCTTTTATAACTTTGCTTTTATTTATATTAACAATTAACTTAGGTTTTACCTATTTAAAGTCCTCTAGTTGATTAAAATACTAGTTAACCGCTTTAAAAGTAAATATAGTAAACCTCTTAGCTTCTTGCTTACGGCTAATTTTCAAGCTTACTTTAGAATTCCTTTTCTTAAAAGAAATAAGCTAATTTTTGCCTAAGGGCCATATATCGCTATTCTTTTAGAGGATGAATATTACAAGCTTTTAAATAAAAGTAGCACTTAGAGTATAGCCTAGTTTCTCTTGCTATAGTATCCAAGTAGATATACTATACTTTTGTTTTTTAAATAGTTTTTAAGCAAGCTATAATTACTTGTTAAATAGCCTTGCTCTAGTTATAAGGTTAACAAGTATACTCTTAGGTATACTATAGTTTTAAGCAGCTATATAAGTAAAAACACTTTCTTTTTGTACTGCGAATAAAGCATTGGCCATTTAAGACTTTGTATAGTTAATAGATTGCCTAGTAAGCTTTTCTTTGGGCGCTATAGTGGGTAGTACAACGTATAGTAAAGAGTTATAGATATAACGGGTAGTTGCATTTGGAGAGAACTTTTGTGCAAAGTTAAAGCTTGGAATTTATTGTTGGGCCAAGATTTGCTGCTCGAAGCGTTAACTCCAAGAAAAACGCTATAGATTGGCATACAAAACATTATAATAGAGTTAAAATTAGCTATATACGTATAAGTAAAAAGAATTAACTTTGTGTGGTGTTGCTATAGTTTGTGTGGTCGGAAGGTGGGTGAGGCGGAAGGTGAGTGACGTACGGTACAATAGTGAGCCCCATCCGAGACCATCATAGTGCCCAGAACCCTCGCCATAGGTCCCCGCCCCAGGCTCGAAGCCACCATATCCATCCAGGGTGTAGTTCAGATACTTGGTGGTCCAAGGTGCGTCCATGCCCTTGATCTGGACATAGTGGCTGTACAAGAGCTCCCATGTGGGACGGGTGGCGCCGCGCGAGGCCTCGCTGATCTTGTCCCAGAAGACGATGGAGTTGGTGTAGTTGACAAAGGGAACGTCGTTACCAAGATTGTAGCGGGCGAAATACTCGGCTCTGACGATAATTAGTCAGTTTGGTCTCCTAAGAACAAAAATGCAGGAGCACAACTTACCCTTGGAGAATACGGCTGTTATTGTACGAGAACAGATCCACCCCTTGGTTCCACGCCTGCTGCCCAATGACACCCAACATCTGCTGGTCGAGCGCCGAGTGTCCCTGGTCACGGCCAGACTCCTGCCCTTGGCCGAGAATCACCCCAGTGCCGGGCTCCTCCACTAGATTTGAAACGGCGAGGTTGATGCAGCCGTTGCCACCTCCATTCTTGAAATAGTCCACCACAAAATCCCACGCCGTCGTATTCTCGGTCAGGACAGCAATCGCCATGGCGGAGGCCATATTCCCCAGCTCCCAGTTGGCGTGGAAATGCGTCCATATATGCTCGGCCGGGAGCTCGTGGTTGAGAAAGGCAATGTTCATGGGCAGGAAAACGGCGTTGAGCATGTTGGCCAAGGTGTCGAAGCCGTTGTCCATGAAGGGCTGGTAGTCGCGGAGGAGCTCGGCGGCATTGGCGAGCTCGTGGCCCTGGAAGCCGGAGCAGAGGTAGGCGTCCATGTCGCCGCCGATGGTCTTTAGCTTCTCGCCCCAGGCGGTCAGGATGGAGGCGGCGGCGTCGGCGTACGAGTCGTTGCCGCTGATCTTCCAGCGCAGGGCGAGCATGAAGGCGGCGGCGGCGTCGTGCCAGAGGAGCTCGTTGTTGGCGGCATGCTCGCTGTCGGAGCCGCGGTAAATGGTCTCGACGGCGTTGTTGGTGTACTCGGCCTGGGCGAATTTTGAGCTCGTCAGCTTGTCCCAGCTGGCCAGCCAGGGGTCAAGGTTTGCTTCGATCTTGGCCTTTGCTCGGTCGAGGTCAGAAGTGGTGACCAGCAGGCCTGGGTGGACGAATGCAGCAAAGGCCTCGGATGCATATCCGAGGACCAAGGAAGAGGTTAGAAAAGACCTCTGGAAGTTAACCATAGCGAGTGTAAAGATCCAGACACGGATCAAGAAGAGAGAAAAAAGGAGCAAAAACAATGACAAGTAACTAATGAATGTGTTAAGGAATGTCGATCATGAATGTTTGTCTACATCAAGACGGATTGCGGCTGCTAATCAATACCTATGATAATGAACACCTTCATCTACTCGACTTTCGATTTCCCCTGATTGTTTCCCATCCCAGCTGTTCGGGCCCGGGGTATTGGGTCCACACGCCCTCAAGTGCCGGCAGAACAGTGGCCAGGCCCAGTCTGTCATAATTAGTAGGATCATCATGGGATTTGATGGGCATCTCACGGAGCAGCAAGCGGTGGTTCATCTGTCATATCGCGTTCTGATACAGTGACAGCGGTACCAACGTGGGGGGTTCCAGGGCCCTTAATTTCATTTGGTTTTGGCCTAGGGCTGTTAGTGGTCTGCATTTAGCGCTTCTGCAGGGGCTGATCCAACAGACCCCAGCACTTCAATTTAACCAACACGGCATCTTGCACATCGTGCTGGGTATGGTTTGTGGGTTGTTGGGTAACTTGTGCAGTATTAGTATATTTCATCTTGCACAACAAGTCAGAGTCCTTGGAAAACTCTGCAACTTTATAGCACTTCTATCTACTTAGTAGGCAGGTACTTAAGTAGTATCTTGTGTTGACCGGCCCTCGCTCCAGTAGCCATGATTCACTGCCGAGACATACTTTCGCGTAACACTCTCTCGAGCTCCTTTACCAGGTCTTCTCTCGAGCAACAAGTTGGCCACGGTCTTTCTCCACGTTTATCTCTGCGTCGGATCTTGTGGTGTTCTTTTCATCAGACATTTTCAGTCTGACTTGCCATCCGCCAGCTCGTTCGGTCCCAATATAATGGTGAGAGGTGCCTCCTCCGCCGCATTGTATTGTGAGCGTAGACGTGGCTCGGCCTTCTTCAAAAAGGCGGTGTCGAACAAACCGGCTGATCTGATCAGCTACAGGTTCCTGGAGGCCTTGTTCTTCGACCATCTCGTGCAAGGCAATTTATCAAGCTTATCAACCGCTGAGCGGAAAGTAATTTTTAACTTCAAGCAGTATGAGCTTGGATTAACAATAACATGCCGTGTAAATACCTAGGTAACCAACGTATAGACCACTTGAACACATAACAGTCATAACAAAACATAAAAGTCCTCCACACATGTGTAGCGCCCTCCCCCCCTCTAATCAAATACCCAGCATCTTCCTCCAGTTACCCTTCTTAGGTACACGCAAAAGCCAGTAAACAAAGAAAGCAGCAAAGACATTAAAAACAATATACGCCCAAATAAGGCCATAGTCACGGTACCGATTGTCATAAAAGGTATCGATCGAGGCGAGGAACTGATCGGTGCTGGCCATGGGGCAGTACTGGCAGTTCTCGGTCGCCGACGGGTTGTAGACGGCGCCGACGGGGAACGACTCGAGGTACTGGGCGCACGTCTGGTTGGCGCGCGGCTGGAAGACCAGGAGCTCCAGGTCGGAGCACGTCACCGTGTTCCGGGCCACGCCGGCCGACAGCATGGCGGATACGATGTAGGTGATTGGTGAGACGCGGTACATGAAGATCCAGAAGCCTGGGAGTGCTGCGCGGGGGACCATGACGCTGTTAAGATGGTGTCTGTCAGTATTCATTCGGTATATATGTATGTTCTCTCTCCTTCTCTCTATCATCGAGTTGAGTCAGGAGGGAAGGTGTCGGGGTTAGTAAACTTACCCGCAGAAAAGCAGTGACAGTGCAAACATGAGCAGAGACACGATGGCGCCCTCCTCGGCTGTATTGGCACCAGCTATACACATATCGGCGAATGTAGACTGGAACAGCATGAAAGCCCAGATAATGAGGAACATCAAGCCGCCGCGCTCGGTGACCGAGTCGGTTGGGATGCCGTTGTTGTTCATGCCCACGAGGTAATAGAACGGGAAGAAGATCAGAAGCGAGGCCAGCGTCGTCCACGGCAGCTCCACGACAATGTTGGACAGGATAAACACCTGCCACGAGTACATGCGCGACGCGGACTCGCGGCCCTCGTACTGCTGCCGCTGGATGATAAAGTGTGGCATGGTCTGGTAGACGAGGAAGGCGAAGATGACGAGGAGCATGAAGATGGAGAACATCTGGTTCTGGATCCCGGACATGGACAGCTCGGCCTGGTAGAAGGACACGCCGATGAACAAACTCTGCTCGCTCGTTAGTGTGATGTCTTGTCAAAGTCACGAATTATTGGGGGGTGGGGGTAAACATACCATGCCACCGGAAAGGGCCAACTTGGAGTAGAGGTATGAAGGTGTCCGCCAGTACTGCTGGAAGACCCTCTTTGTGCAGACAGCGACCTGGAGGTAAAAGGGCGTGGCGTAAGAGGATGACATGTCGGAATCTTTTCCTGGGTTGGTTGCTGATGTCTTCCGTGCCTCGAGCCGCTTGAGTTCCTCCTGTACCTTCTTGTATTCAATGCTCTCGCGCCAGGCCTCGTTCCAGTCCCGGTCCGCCTTGGCTCCCGGCGCAGCTCCGATGACCTTTAGCATCCACTCGGCCGGATTCTCAGCCGCACCACATGGGATGGCTCCGTGCTTCTCGAAGTAGCCGGTAAGAGTCTTGCTGTTCTCCCCAATATCGCCAAAGTAGACTGTTTTGCCACCCTTGGCGAGCAGAAGGAGCCGGTCGAATTGCTGGAATAGCATAGCAGAAGGTTGATGGATGGTGCACAAGATAGCCTGTCCGTGATTCGATAGCTTCTTCATCAAGAGGGCAATGGACCATGATGTCTGACTGTCGAGGCCGGACGTCGGCTCATCCAGGAACAGGAGAAGGTCTGGCTTGGCTGCGAGCTCGACGCCGATAGTCAGCCGTTTCCGCTGTTCGGTATTCAAGCCTGTGAGGGTATAATTCGTTAGTCTGATCCGCCCAGGAGAATTGAGTCCTTTTAATGCTGTCACTCACCTTCGCCAGGTACACCGACCACGGCCTCGGCGTAGGCCTCCATGCCCAGCAACTCAATCACCTCCTCGACGTAGGCGTGCTTGTCTGCCGTTGACGTGGTTGCAGCCTGTCTGAGCATGGCGCTGAACTGCAGGGCTTCCCGCACCGTTGCCGTCTCGAGGTGGATGTCTTGCTGTTGTACATAACCAGTCTGCCGTTGGAATGATTTCTGTCGGAGCTGGCCGTTTACGAGCATGTCTCCAGTCACCACGCCGACCGTCACCCGATCCGCTAGAACATTCAAAAGTGTCGTCTTGCCGGCTCCAGAGGCACCCTGTTGCTATTAGCATCAACCATTCACCGGTGGCGGTCAAGATGTCGTGAGAAACTCACCATCAACGCTGTCAAAGTACCAGGCTTCACCCATCCGTCAACCTGATCTAGAATCCTTCGAGGCTCTCCCTTGATGGTTATATCGTAGCAGACATTGCTCCAGTGGAAGATAGAATCGGACTTGTCCTTTTCATCCGAATGAGCAGCTGCCGTATTGGGGACTGGTCGTGGATGTTCCTCTGCCTCTGTCGCCCTGCCCTCCATCTGGACGGGAGCCGCCGGCGCGGACTCCTCATCATCGCAGGCCGAAGACTTGGGCGACTTGGGGGCATGGCCTTGGCGGAAAACCAGGATCTCGCCTTTGCTGGGATCGAGGGACATGTATTCAGCCGCAGCAATGTAACACATCATAAAGAACAGCACGAAAGCAACGAGGATGCCGAAGTTTCTGTTCCATATGGTTAGCGACGAGAGGTTACCATTGTTTTCTTCCTAGTTAGTACTTACCTCCACATGTGAGAGTGGGAGTAGCCGTAGAGATTGTTGATATACAAGTCCCCATCAATAAAGTCCTGGCCGGGGAGGGCTCCCGATGTCGCACAGGCCCTTTGTTCCGGAGAGGCATCCATGTAGGCCGGGCCCATTGGGATGAACTGTGTGCATGGGAATTTGCGACCAGAGAACTCATTGGCAACAAGACTCTCATATGCGTAGGCGATCGGGTCGATGTAGTTGATCCAGCGAAGCCAGCCTTGCATGCTCCTTGTTGGGATGACGAAGCCCGTGTATATCACAAGTCCCAGGATGAGCATGGCAGCCGGGGTGAGAGCCTGCTGGATGGACCGAGAGCCTTGAGCGATGGTGCGGAATATCATCGACATGGTGAACGTGCACGTGAAGCTGAACAGAAAGAAGGTGAAGAAGGGGCCCGCCTCCCGACGCAGTCCTGTCATGAAATACAACGGGATGTTGAAGAAGATGGCTGAGAGGACCTTGTTTGGAAGCTCGGTAATGATGGACGAGATTGCCTCAGAAAATGGGTGGTACAAGGCGTAGCGATAATGTTTCTCCACGATTGGGCGCTGAACATAGAGCGAAAAGATCTAAAGACGCGTTCAGTAATGATTAGCAATCGACTCCTCACATCACAACACCACTTGGAATTCGACTCACCTCCAGCGCGCAGCTCAACCCATTGAACAAAATGGCGAAGTAGAGCAGTATACACTTGCTGTTGAGCGTCTCGGCGGTGGGAGCAAGGTCGTAGTAAATGCTGCCAAGTGCAAGGGCGATGACCAGGTTGGCTGCAACGGTGATGGTGAAGAATGTCATGTCACCCCTGAGTCGCTGGAAGCCGCGAGACAGGCAGAGCTGGACTTGCATTGGGACCGAGAGGGTGTAGGGCGACTTGCTTCTCCTATTGAACAATTAGTACAATTATATCCAGGAAATGCGGGAATATGTCCCGACGTATTATTCCAGCACTTACGTCAACGAGGCTTGCCGGGACCTCTGGGCTGCCTTGAGCTTCTCGTGTTCCGGGCCATTGGTAGGATACCTGCCCTCGAACGTTGCGATATCGTTGATCAGCTTTAGCCGCTCTTGACTGAACTTCCACGCGGCGGCGAACTCATCAGGGGTCCGCGGTACCGCCCTGATATTCTCAACGTCAGATCGCATAATTCGTTCCTCTGGGTTCGTCATGGCGGTGAGGAAGTCGGCTGTCGTCTGTCGGTCGGGGCAGTGGTAGCCCAAATCGATGAAATACTGCTTGGCCCTGTCCTTGGGGCCAAAGTAGATCTGTCTGCCCTCGTACAAGACGGTGACCTTGTCGAATGTCTACAAATAACATCCCATGTAAGTAAGTATGCTCATCATCAATAGCAAATACTAGTAGACCGAGGTTCGGGATAGGTACTCACATCATATGCAGCCTGGGAGGCTTGGTACATGGCCACAATACCAGTAGTCCCCATCAGCTCGCTCGACAACCGGAGGGTTCTCGCAAACTCAAGGGCTGCTGCACTGTCCAGGCCTCGTGTGCTGTTGTCCCAGCATTGAATCGAACTCTGGCTCAACATCATCTCGGCAATACTGACTCGCTTCCGCTCACCACCGCTGACACCACGGACATAGTCATCGCCAACCCGTGTGTTGATCGTATGGGATATGCCAAAGACGGCCATGACAGCATCTCTGACATAGCGAGCGTAGTGTTTGCGGCTAACGCCAGGAAGTCGGTTGTTGGGCGTCCTTCCCAAAGCGGCAAACATGAGTGTCTGACCTACAGTCAGCTGGGGGAAGTGGATGTCTGTCTCCGTCTGGTAGATGACTTCGCCGCGGAATCGACTGTGCATCACATCCCAAGGTACTCCTATTTATATGTTATTACACTGTTCTCTGGTTGTGGATATTGAATGTAGTCCTCCTTCCTTACCTTGATAGCTGAGCATTGACCGGTCGTCGAGATGAAGACCCTGGACCTGGCCAGCTATTGTTTTGAGCAATGTGGAGACACCGCTGGATTTCTCTGGTCAGCCTAGTCTATTCGACCAGCCAAGAGGCAAACAAATGTCAATGGATCAAGCCTACCTTCCTGGACGGCCGAGAACCAGCAGCAGTTCTCCGCTATTGACCAAACCGTTAAAGTCCCTGAGGATCTGTATCTTTTGATTCCGGCTCGAGATCCACTCCTTGGCAATGAGAGGCGCCCGCCAGAGCACGTTCATCATATTCTTTTGGTAGTCCGTGTCACTCCCAAACCCGTGCACGCCAAGATATCGCCACGAGACGCCGAGAGGTTGTCGAGGGTACTGGTCAGGGTTTTTCGAGAAGGCATGAAGGAGGGCTGAGATCCACTTCCGGGCGTCAAAGTCGGGCGAGTTGGGGTCCAGAGAAGGGACCGGGGAGTGAAAGGGATTGTCATGTTGTTGAGTGGAGGGTATTCTGGCGGCTGTTTGACTGAATGACCTGGCGAGTTCTGCAATTCGTTCGTCTCCTGCCCTTGATGAGACAGTATAGACGTCGTGTGCGTCCTCGTCGAGCGAATCCGAATCTTCCGCTGCTCCTGCCATATTGACATGGGCGTAATCCGTACTGCTTGACCTCCGGCTGGTAGGCAGTTTTTCGCTGTCTTCTCTCTTGGCCAGGTCTGCCATTGTGAAGAGTTGCAGCGATAGAGAAATGGAAGAGAGAAAAAAAGGAAATGGTGTGCCTTTATCTGTCACAGTAAGTACCTAATAAGCCAACTAGGACCACTCCAGTCTATTGAACATTACGGCAACATCTACTTATACTCTGTCTCTAACTTTACAGATCTATCGCTTATCGTACATAGTTGGGGCTCTACTCGACCCGAAGTCCCTTTGCTGGCAAGCGGGTTCGTCATGTTGCATTTAGTAAGTGTCTCCCGAGTCTCGGGGTGGATGCCTCGGTGCTCTTGGGGAACATGTGCCGTGCGTGCAGACGCGAAGACTTACCGGTAGTTCGCACAATACGGTGCAGTGCAGAGACTTGTCAATGACGACGCCCCGGAGAGCAGCTGTCAGAAGCTAAAAGATCAAGGGTCTCGTGGAGATCGACTCCGCAACAAAAGCCGACTCAGCCCTGTGGTGGATTCTTCACTGAGACCCGAATTTCTTGTTCTGACGTGTGGCATCTCGGAAGCGACATGCCCAAAGAAGTTTAGCCACGGCGGACTCGGGTTAGACTCGGTTCCCGGGAGGGACCGAAACTCTACCGTTTGTGGGTATTTCACCCCTTTCCTTACCGGTTGAGTCCTCACATCACTACCGAACCAGACGTGTCCTGTTGGCCCTCTGACGCCGCCATCCTGCCGAGATGTCCGATACGCCAGCCAGCCGTAGGCTTGCGAGGACCTGCGACGCCTGCAAGGCCCGAAAGGTTCGTTGCTCAGGTAAGCTTCCTCCTTATCGAGGACGGACCTTAGGCGCGCATCAACCATCATCAATCAGTACCGGTACGGAGTACAAGAAGCAACGGCTGACCACTCCTACCTGCAGGCTATCCTGGCCCGTGCCTGACTTGCGTCGTATGTAGTCTGGGACTCCCCTCCCAGTCTCCGCGGTATTCTGATAACTTCTCGTAACACAGCGCCGCAAAGATACCTGTCACTTCAGCCCTGTGAGGCCATCGCGAAGACACAATGGTAAACCGTTTTATTCGCTAGGGTTGGTAAATCCCAAGTAGAATCGAACCCGAACCCGCTAACAAAGTGTGGATACTCACTCAGTCAACCTCGATATCACGCTCAACAGATCTCAAAGCCCAAGGGAACGTAGCCCTCGCACAAATGCATCATCCTCTGGGAGACGAGTCAGTGTGAATGTGCCAACCTGTGTTGGAATTAGTTCCTGATACTAATATTAATATGTAAAAGCTCGTCGATAATTTGCCAACCCTTTATGTCGACAAGCTGCTGTCTCAGGCTCGAACAAATGGCGGCAGCCTCAACGACAGCAAACCATTTGCCGTTCAGGTGTGTGATTTTGACATTTCCTTCTGCTTGGGCTTTCTGTTGACGGTATTAGGGAAACGCGTTATTTGGCACGTTTATCAACTGGCACCCCACCCCTGCTAATACTCTTCTAACCATGAACAACAGTTGGCAATTACCGAGTGACGTTCTTCTCCGATAATAAACTGCTGCATTTATCGAAGCAGTTACAGAACACTAAAGTAGACGAGCTTCTCGGCCAGATATCCTCACTTGTCCAGTCTCGCTTACCGCGGCATGACACGGCGTCTGCCAAGCCGTTGCAACTCGCCACAGAAAACCGCGGTATAATACTCAGCGCCAGTGAGGCCAATTTTTACCTGGAGGGTGAGTGCTGGCACCTCTCAACTTTCTCTCACCTCAAGTGCTTCCCCTGGCCTTCAATGTTGTCCAAAGACGTTCAAGCTCATTCCACATATTTTAGCATATTTCACACGAGCTCATCCCATCTACCCCTTCCTTGACAGGAAGGCCTTCGAGGACACACTGTTGGCCCCGAATTGCTCCCAGGAGCTCCAGCATAACAAGGCCTGGTTGGCTCTGTATAATGCTGTCCTTGCTATGGGCTGTCAGCTTTGTGGTGAGGGGAGCTATCAACCTGGGAAGGGAAAATCATGGGAGCTGTTCTCGACGTCCATGTCCGTGTTTACTGACCTGCTCAGCCTTCCTGACTCCATTCTTGTGCTTCAGGCTTTAACAGCAATGTCTCTCTATTCCCTCTCAATTTCCTGCATGGCCATCGAACATGTTGTCATCCAAGAGGCTTCCAGGAGGGCCCAAAGTCTCAGGAGCCACAAACTTTCAGAAAGCAGTACCCTCAGCTATCAGAAGGCATTTTGGATCCTTTATTCGCTTGAGAAGATTTCCAGTTTTCACTTCGGCAGGTCTTCTGTAAGTCATAAAAAGGTCCAAGAGCCTTGTCCGGCCGTTCAATGTTATACTACTATGCCCGCCCACACGACCGGCCAAATGAGGTACTAATTGGCAGCAGGCGTTTGCTGATCACGACATCTCGGTCCCCGTCCCGGTAGTCCCTGAAGCAATATTTGGCGACTACGACTGGATGTTGGCAAGCGCACGCTACGGACGACTCCTATCGCGGGCATCTTCTACTCTCTTCTGCGCCGGAGTGACGGGAAAGACCGAGGAGTACTTCCTCGAGGTCATCGACCAGCTCGAGCACGAGTTGGAGGACTGGAGACTGACGACGCCGGTGAATGGAAAGCCGAACGACACGTTCAGGATCAACCTCATCGAGACCTCCCTCCTCAGGACCGCCTCTGTCTGGACCCACCTCATGTACCACAGCTTCAGGCTGGCTCTTTGCCGCGCGAGGCTATACCTGGCGGCGAGGACACGCGGGCTCGTGAGTGCGGCTAGTCAGGCCGATAGCACGAGCATCATGTCAGAGGCGGCGCGGAACATCCTAGAGCTGTCAGCGTTCATCGACGTGAACCCCTCCACTCCATTTTGGTATGTAAAACACCTGCATGCATTAGTTCCACACGAAAATACGACCTAGGTTCATGGCACTTACTGAACATTGTTCGTGCAAAGGTTCGTCGCTGGGATTCCCGTGGCGGCACTCCTGGTCGTATTCGACGTGGTAATCAGCCATCCGAGACACCCAGAAACAAACACGAACCTAGCCCTGCTGGATGTCGGGGGCGGCCACTTCAGCAGGATCGAATACGCGAGTTCCGGCTGGCTTCCGGGCTCTCTCCTAACCCAGTTCTCACAAATTGCGCGGGAGTACGTCAGCAAGGGCAAGACGAATGACAGCGGCAGCAGCAGCAGCGTGCCACCTAGTAGGCCACAGCCCGAGATGGTCACGTCAACAAGCGCAGCAAAGGTTCCTCAGCCGGGGCTGGTCAGTGAGCTTGTCGTTACGAGTGGTCCTCCTCTGCAGCCCACGTATGAGACGGTGCCGGTGAGTAGCGGTAGCCTTTGGGAGACGGCGAATGTTCGACGCTCCGGGTGGCTAAAAGATTATGCGCAGATTACCAGTGCAGAGGAGTTTTCATTGTCGGACATGTTGTATTGCCCTATGGGTGATGACCCTTCTCAGTTTGGTGATGGGCTAATGACAGGCATGGACTTGATGGGGCTATTTCATTCATCCATTCCCTGGGACTATCGGATGGACCAATAAGGACCAGTGGACGTCTCTGAGGCTCCTTGTGGATTGGCCTTGGTCTCATTGCATGTAAAATTGGATTTGACCACGCAGTCTACAGGTCCCTTCTCTGAACGATCTTTGTACAATAGAAGAGCGCCAGCTGGCCTGCGCCGATGAGGATTGATCAGCAAGACTCGGACTTGGATGCAGACATCAATGATACCGCCGCAAAGACGCGCGTAAGCCGCTCATGCACTGCTTATTGAGTGTAAGCAGCGCAAACGAATGAGTGAAACATAAGCCACTTATTTGCACGAATAGCTCACCAATTTGAATGGCTAAAAGGTCACGAGCGGCTTATTGTTTTCTCGGCTATAAGTGACCCGTTCAAACTTGTGAGCGGCTCAGGCTTTTCGAGCGGCTTAAAACAGTTGAGAGGCGCATTAACGGCTCATGCTTCATGAGCGGCACAACAACGGCTTACCTAGGGAAGGAGACCACTTCACGCCGGTACTTTGGAATTCTCAGACGACTAGAATTGTACTGTATTTCTGGTGGTGAAGATATGTTATGTATATTTGCATCAAGCATATATTTCTCGCAATGACATGCATACACAGTAATCGAGAATTCTGACGTCTAATTACATACCTAGGTACATATCCGGATGCCGTGCCCTACATGTATTATTCATGCCCAGTAGTCACGCTCTCCATCCATCATGCCTGTCACACGCCTGCCCATTTGCCCCATCAAGATGCTTGACTTGCCTCTTTTCAAGAAAGCACCATCTGCCTTGGATCCTATAATCCCTTTTCCATCTCTGTCCCACGCCAGCTTCCCTCTCAGAAAAACCCAACGGGGCCAGTTACGGACCTCAGTGCCTTCAAATGGAGTAAAGTCGATCCTGTGGTGAAGCATGCCATTGCTGATCTTGATCAATGGCTTTTCGGTCTCCCCACTCCGCTCGGGATACCATATCACCAAATCTGCATCGAAACCCGGCAGCAGACTACCTTTTCGGTCCCCCAGACCATATAGCTTTGCTGGATTGGTAGAAGTCAACTCCACAAACCGAGGCAGCGATATGCGGATCTTGTCATCATGGAAGCGGTATCCAGCAGTGGGGTCGAAAGTCCTGTTGAAAATCAAGGGCAACCGCGTCTCGATACCAGGTAGCCCGTTGGGGACAAACCGAAAGTCAGAATGCACACAGCCGTGCTCATCCACAGAAGCCGTCTCCATCGCCTTGCCCTTCTTGCCGTTGGGGTGGTCAAACGTAGCAGGCGCGTGGTCCGAGCTGATGGTGGTGAAGGTCCCATTGGCCACACTCCGCCATATCTCCTCGAGGTCGGCGGCGTCGTGCCGCAGCGGCGGCGCGCAGATACTCTTGGACCCCTCGAAGTCCTTGGGCCCGGACCGCAGCCGCTCGCTGACGAGGTACAGGTAGTGCGGGCACGTCTCGGCGTGGATGGGGAGGAGCCGGCTCTGCGCGTCGGCGACGTGCTGGACGGCCCGGGGCGCGGACATGTGTACCAGGAGGATCGGCGTGTCTGTCACTTCTGCGAGGCTGATGGCGCGGTATGTCGCCTCTGTCTCGGCGATCTGTGGCCTGGCAACGGAGTGGAAGAATGTCCCTGTGTTGCCTGCCTTTGCTAGCCGCGCGGTGATGGCGGCGATTATGTCGCTGTTCTCGGCGTGGATCATGGTTGTGATGCCCAGGCTGCGTGCGCGCATCATCACGTTGAAGAGGTCGGCGTCGCCGAGCTTCATTGGTTCGTATGTCATGTACAGCTTGACGCTGGATATACCCTCTTCCTGGACGAGTCGTGGTAGTTCGTCTTCTAGCACTTTCTCCGTGGGATTTGTCACTATGACATGGAAGCCATAGTCACAATAGGAGTTTCCTGTTGCCTTCTTGTGGTAGGCCTCTAGTGCGGGATAGATGCTGTCCTCGTTGCGCTTTTGTGAGGCGAATGCAATAACTGTGGTGTTACCGCCCGCAAGAGCTGAACGTGAACCAGACTCCCAAGTGTCACCAGTGGGGGAGTTGTCCTGTTGTATATGGGCGTGGGAGTCGACACCTCTTAAAAATGTTGTTAGAGATGGCCTGCTATTGTTCCAATGGGTGGGACAGAACCCAAGGACTCACTCACCCCGGAGTGATGTATGCTCCCTCAGCGTCGATGACGACGGTTTTAGGTCCGGCATCCAGACCATGGCCTAATAATGCTATTTTGCCGTCCTTAATCCCGATTTCGATTCCCAGGGGCAGGACTTCGGTGGCGGTGACCTGGCTCTGAATCAGAGGGACGAAGGGTTCCGTGCAAGAGTCTCACAGTGGACTTCAGGACTCACAATATGCCCATTTTTGATGATGGTGTCTAACATTTTGCCTTACACAGCTGTGTTTGCAAACTTATCCCCTCTTGATTTACCAGAGTCAGCTTGGACGGGCATTGACTGCAGTGGCTAAGAAGGTCCGACTCCAACATGCCCCAAAGAGGCTGCACTGCAGCACTCGTGATAAAGCCGGAATAGTACCCCCGATTGCCCCCCGAGCTTTCAGAAACCGGCAAGGGAAATGGGTCTTGCCTTTCCAGTACAATATGCAGAGATGTACACGCCGAGAGCACTGCTGTATCGTCGATTAATCCTCGAAGCGGGGTCGGGTGTAGCTAGCTAACGGCGCATTCGACGCTGTACCGGCCCGTTGGGCTTCCCGTCGTGATGCGCCAGTGCCGGTTCGGATGCCTCCGTAGTGGACCAGCTGATAAGAGCCGGCATTGCAAGTTGTCTTGGATTACTTACAAGTACTCTACAACTGATCAATGACGAGATCCTCATAAAAGCAGTTGAGTGGAAATAACTCAACAATTAATGAGTTGCTCTCCAAATATATGGTGTTGTGTGTTGTATCAACAGCATGGCTTCTAAACCTTCACCACGCCTCCTCACCGTGGCAGCCGCCCAAATGGGCCCGAACCAGCTCGCGGACCCTAGAGAAAAAATCCTGGGCCGCATGCTGAAGCTTCTCACAGATGCAGCAGCCCAGGGAGCCAGACTGGTCGTCTTCCCAGAGCTGGCCCTGACCACCTTCTTCCCCCGGCACCAGATCGACGACCCCGTCAAAAAGGTTGAATTCTTCGAGCCAGAGTCTCACGACAACCCACATGCCATCGTGGACTCACCACGGGTAAAGCCACTTTTCGAAAAGGCCAAGGAACTCGGCACAGACGTGTCCCTGGGCTACGCGGAGCGGTGGACAGACGAGGGCGGCAAGGTGACCGACTACAACACGGCAATCTACTACTCGGCAAGCGCGGGCAAAGTGGTAGGCAAGTACCGAAAAGTGCACCTACCGGGCACCAAGGAGCCGATCGAGGACAAGACGGGCCGGGGCGTGGAGCAGCAGCTCGAGAAGCGCTGCTTCACGCCGGGCAACCTCGGGTTCCAGGCCTTCCGGGCGCCGGACCTCGTGAGCGGCGCCGTCAAGGCCGCCGAGGCCGGCTCCTCGCCGAGTGCCACCAAGGAGGCCGACGGCAAGGGCGACCCCATCGTCGGCATGATCATCTGCAACGACCGGCGGTGGAGCGAGGCGTGGCGGTGCTACGGGCTGCAGGGCGCAGAGCTCATCCTCGACGGGTACAACACGACGGCGTATGCGCCGCAGTACGACGGGACGCCCGACGAGCAGGAGGCCGAGGCGCTGTTCCACCACCGCATCTCGTGCCAGGGGGGCAGCTACACTAACGCGTGTTTTAGTATCAACACTGCCAAGTGTGGTGTGGAGGACGGCGGCGGGCTGATCGCTGGCACGGTGATTTATGATCCAAACGGGCATGTGGTTGCTGAGTCGAAGACGAAGGGTGATGAACTGGTTGTTGCGACGATTGATCTGGCATTGTGTCGGAAGGGCAAGGAGAGGGTGTTTGCGTTCGAGAGGCATCGCAGGGTGGAGCACTATGGGCGGTTAATCGCGCAGGTCGGCGTCGAGGAACCGCCGTTACTGGGATAGGGAAATCACATCTGTCGAGTTTGAAAGCAATTATTAGCCACTTTGCGTGCCATTGGGACCACTCAACGCGTCCTCAGCCGTCACTGATTGTGCATGGTAACCAGCTCGGTTTCTTTACCGAAATGGACGGCAGTGCAATTGCATTTTCCAATCCTTCTCCTCCCAACGCCATCGCTATGCCTGTAATGGTAATTTCAATATGGCCTGACCGACCGAGGATACGCGCCCTCAAGCCACACGACCGCCCATGCCGCTCTTGAAGCCTCCCAGAACGAGGCTCCACTGACCGCCGAGATTTTTGTCGCTGACGTCGGTGTGCCGGCCAGTCACAACGCGCCGCATAAGCACAGTATCCTTGGCCTTCCTAAGCTTCCTCCCGCCGCCATTCGTCAGGTAGTCCTCGAACCAGTGCTCCTCGGCGCTGTCCAGGGGCAGGCTGACCAGTTCAGAAGCACGTGCTGCGACGTCTTGGCCATTCCCCTCGAGGACCGATGCTATCAACTGCTCAAATAGAAGTTGTCTCGTCTGATCGGGGTGCGCTCGGGAGAAGTAGAAGGCTTCGGTGAGACTTGTCCTGGCGAGAGCTCCGAAGAGGAGGGACAGAGACTCGGGGCGGCGCAGGACGGGCTGGACGGCGTGGTAATAGGCGAGGGCGAGGGAGTAGTCGCTATCCTCGGCATTCTTGACAAAGGTTGTCATTATGTCGTCGGCGAACTCAGGAGTGAGGGAGGGGTGTGCGAGATCCTGCAGCGCATTCTGGAGCAAGATTGGTTAGTCGCATGCTTCTCGTCCATAAATCATGGAGACCTACGCTGACTTGCTGTCGGTCCAAATACCATAGCCCTCGCATGAAGATCTCGTATTTCTTGGGCAGCCCAAACCTCAAGGCAAACATCTCGGCGAAGTTGATACGGCGCTGCAGCCCAAGGTGGTCGTTGAAGTCGAGGAGCATGTAGTAGAAGACAGAAAGCTTCTGGTGGTCCGAGTGATCGCTCTCACACACCTGGTAGTGAAGCTGGTACAGACCATTTTCGCCCTTGGGAGGATATGACCTGGCTAAAGATCGAAAAGCATCAGATGCCGAATCTCGTACCTAGAGTTGCAGCTGGGAAGACGTACCTTTTGTGACGCCGACGGATCTCAGAACGCGGTCGATGAAGAGGACGCCATTCAGATTCTTCCTGCAGACCTCGATTTCTTTGAGAAATTCTTGGGTGTAGGGCGTGCCCCACTCAGGTTTGAATACCTGGTGGAAATGGTTGTAGTCCTGCATCTTTGTTCGTGGTATGTCCACTTGAAGTTGCCTGAGGTGACGAGCTTGACGATTCTCGACTGAAGCTAGGGAAGGCGGCGCTGTGCGATGCGCAAGCTTGGGAGCTCCGAAGCCAAGACGGAAGCGATAGCTTATCAGTTTCTGTTAAGAGAAATGCCTGGATGCATGCCATGTGCACTAACACGCAACGGTGGATCAATGCGACACGTGTGGGACCCCTCGTCCCATTTTAGCGCGTTTTCCCCGACGGTTTGTTTTGTTTACCAATGCCCGTATTTTCGGAGGGGAATGGAGCAACGGCCAACGGCGACCCACGTCTTCCGACTTATCGATTGCATCTCGCGCCTCAAGCCTTGGATCTTGCTTTGCCGAGTGCGAACATTGAACTAAACAGCCCACCCTCTTGACATTCCCTTCTGCATGTGCATAGCTTCAGTTGTCGTTGCTTCGCAGAACAAAACAGCAGCTTTACGTTCGCTGCTCGTCGCCAACTTTGCCCATCATGTCGACGCGACCGACCCGGCGGGCTGCTGCTAAGCGCAAGCAGATCATCGAGTCCGACGACGAGGACGAGATCGCAAACTCCCCATCCCCATCCCCGCCGCCCGAAGACGAAGAAGACAGCGAGGAGGAATTCACACCCGCACCGCCTAAGAGCTCGCGCAAGTCCACCGGTGGAAGGAGGAAGACCATCCAGGCCGACACACCCTCAGCATCCGAGGCAGCACCCCGCCGCCGTGGTAGACAACCGAGGAAAAGCGCAGCTCCAAGCGTCCCACCAGATACCACCACTGTCGAGCAGGGAGAGTCTAGCCAAGTTGCCGATGCAGACCAAACCATCGCTCCTACAAACTCAGCGCCACGCAAACGAGGTCGTCCTAAGAAGCAGGCCATCAAGCAAGAAAGCGTTGAGCCCGAGGCAAGCATTCAACCAAGTATTGAGCCCGCCAACGAGCCAGATGAGAACCTGGAGCCCGTGCCCGAGAATGCCGTACCCGACCAAACTGCCATGGAGGTCGACCAGGAGGAGACGCCTGTCAAAAAGCCCGGGCGGAAACGAAAGAGTGTCGCACCGCCGGCATCATCGTCAAAGAAGGCTCCGACGCCTGACGTACAACAGTCTCCAACTCCCGCTACACCTAGGTTATCCAAGCCGTCCGCAACTCCAGACCCGGAGAGGTTCCAGACGCCGCTGTCAGACATCACTAATACTGCTGGAAATGATCAGCGACGCCCTATCGAGGACACTCTGCTCAACACCAGCGTTAAGCCGATCAAGCCATTAGACACGGTCATGGAGAAGCCGATGGACATTGTATTGAAGTCCCGGACCATGGTCATACCACAGGTGGAGGATACGACGCCAAAACCCCGTCTCGTTATCACGTACCTCATCCTTACCAACTTCAAGAGTTACTCTGGCCGTCAAGAAGTCGGGCCGTTCCACTCGTCTTTCTCCTCGGTCGTTGGGCCCAACGGTTCTGGAAAGTCTAACGTGATTGACTCGCTGCTTTTTGTTTTCGGCTTCCGTGCCAGCAAGATGCGACAAGGGAAACTCTCGGCCCTGATCCACAATTCCGCTGACCATCCAAACCTTGACTTCTGCGAAGTTGCTGTACACTTCCAAGAGGTCATGGATCAGGTATGGTGCTCCCTACTCTCTCAACGAGGCCTCATGCTGACGCTTGTTTCCAACAGCCCGGTGGCGGACATGAAGTAATACCTGACTCGGACCTCGTCATTTCCCGCAAAGCCTTCAAGAATAATTCAAGCAGTTACTACATTAACGGCAAGACTTCCTCGTACACAGTGGTCACCACGTTGTTGCGGGACCGGGGTGTCGATCTCGACCACAAGAGATTCCTGATTCTCCAGGGTGAGGTTGAGTCCATCGCGCAGATGAAGCCGAAAGCTGCAAATGAGCACGACGACGGCTTGCTAGAGTACCTTGAAGATATCATTGGCACTTCGAAATACAAGGCCCCAATCGAGGAATCCGCTACAGAAGTTGAGACGCTCAACGAGATATGCATGGAGAAGAGTGGCCGTGTCCAACACGTTGAGAAGGAGAAGAACAGCCTCGAGGACAAGAAGAACAAGGCACTGGCGTATCTACGTGACGAGAACGAGTTGACAAGGAAACAATCCGCCCTGTACCAAATCTACATCGACGAGTGCAACGACAACCTCATTGTTACCGAGGAGGCCATCACACAGATCCAGGCACAGCTCGATGAAGAGTTGGAGAAGCACCAGGGCAGTGAAGCGATCATCAAGGAGCTGCAAAAGAAATACTCCAAAGGCAACAAGCAGTATGAGGCTCAAGACAAGGAGACTCAGGCACTCGTCAAGGAGATGGCAAAGTTCGACCAGGAGCGCGTCAAGTTTGACGAGAAGCGCAAGTTCTTGGCCGATAAGAAGAAGAAGCTGGAGAAGACCATCACCAGTGCCGAGAAGAACAGTGCCGAAGCAGAGGAGACGATCGAGCAGTGCGGCGAAGATATTGAGACCCGCGGACAGGAGATCATCGATCTCGAGGAGCAGGTCAAGGAAGCCGAGTCCGAGTTGGCGGTCATCAGGGAGAGCCTGAAGGGCAAGACACAAGAGTTTTCGGATCAGATCGCTGCCAAGCAAAAGTCCCTGGAGCCGTGGCAAGAGAAGATCAACGTGAAGCAGTCTGCCATTGCCGTGGCTGAGAGTGAGCTCAACATCCTCAGGGAGAAGGCGAATGCAGGTGCAGTTGCCCTCAAGGACATGGAGAACAAAATTACCTCCACCGAGGCGCGCCGGAAAGAGAAGGAGCAGGAGCTCAAATCCTGTCACCAAGAGAAGAAGGAACTCGAGGCTGAAGCCCAGGAGGTCGAGGCCGAGATCCAGGAGCTAGCTGGACAGGAGCCCAAGATTCGGTCCAAGGTTTCCAACTCACGGCAGAAGGCAGACGAGGCTCGTTCGAGTCTGTCGGCGACACAGACCCAGGGCAACGTGCTCACAGCGTTGATGCGAATGAAGGAGTCAGGACGTATCGATGGCTTCCATGGACGTCTTGGAAACCTGGGCGCCATCGATAAGAAGTATGACGTCGCGATTTCAACAGCCTGCGGTGCACTCGACAACTTTGTAACCGATACTGTGGAAGCCGGTCAGCAATGCATCGAGTACCTGCGCAAGACAAACATGGGGCGAGGAAACTTCATCTGTCTGGACAAGTTGAGATCGCGAGATGTCTCGCCAATCCAGACACCAGAGGATGCCCCCCGGCTGTTCGATCTCGTCCAAGCCAAGGAAGAGAAGTTCCGTGCCGCTTTCTATCATGCACTGCAAGATACCCTGGTCGCCACAGACCTCGCCCAGGCAAATCGCATCGCTTATGGTGCCAGGAGATGGCGAGTAGTAACTCTTGATGGTGAACTGATTGACAAGTCAGGAACGATGTCTGGCGGCGGTAACACAAAGAAGAAGGGTCTGATGTCGTCCAAGTTGGTTGCAGACACAACGAAGGAACAGGTCTTGAAGCTCGAGAGCGACCGAGATGCACTCGAGCAGAAGTTTCAAGAGTTCCTCGAGTATCAGCGGGAGTGCGAAACCCGCCTGCGCGATCTCAAGAACCGCATTCCCCAGCTTGAGACCAAGATGCAAAAGATCAGCCTCGAGATCGACAGTGCGACCAAGAACCTAGCCGATGCACAGCGCCGTATCAAGGAGCTTGCCAAGGAGCACCAACCCTCCAAGTCCGACGACAGTCGCATCACGGCTTTGGAGAAGGAGGTTAAGAGCCTCCAAAAAGAGGTCGAGAAGCTACGTGGCGAGACTTCCACGGTCGAAGAAGAGATCAAGGCGTTGCAAGACAGGATCATGCAAGTTGGCGGTGACAAGCTCCGCACCCAGAGGGCCAAGGTGGACGGTCTGAAGAAAGAGATCGCGTCCCACAATGAGGAAACCTCGAAGGCCGAGGTCAAGAAGGCCAAGGCGGAAAAGCAAAAGACGAAGCTCGCAAAGGATCACGCAAAGGCGACCAAGGAGTTGGACGTTGCCATTCGAGACCTTGAGAACCTCGAAGAAGAGATCGCGAACCAGGGCACCAAGGCCGAGGACTTCAAGACCCGCGTCGAGGAAGCTCAAGAAGGTCTTGCCGTCAAGAAGCAGGAGCTCGCCGAGTTGAAGTCTGAGCTGGACGAGAAGACAGCAGAGCTCAACGCCACCCGTGCCAGCGAGATCGAGATGCGCAACAAGCTGGAGGAGAATCAAAAGGCCCTTGCCGAGAACCAGAGGAAGGTCAAGTACTGGGAAGACAAGCACTCCAAGCTTAGGCTTCAAGACATCCAGGACCTCGAGACCGCGGCAGCTCCCAAGGCAGCAGCAGCAGCCGCCGCCGGGAATGGTTCCGCTGATAACACACAAGAAGGCGAGAACCCGGGCGAGGCTGGCGCTGAGGGCGAGGGAGCCGGAGACTCCGACGTGGAGATGACTGATGCTGGTGATGAAGAAGAGGCCGACGGTGACGCTGAAGTTGCCGAGGAAGAGGTCGACACCACCATTGTTCGTGATCGGAAGATCCAGAAGACGCTGCCGCGATACAGCAAGGACGAGCTGGAAGACATGAACAAGGAGACGCTCAAGGGTGAGATCGCCGCCCTGGAGGAGAAGACACAAAACGTCAACGTCGACCTTGGCGTCCTTGCCGAGTACCGCCGCCGTGTCGAAGAGCACGCCGCCAGGTCTTCGGACCTCCAGACGGCCGTGACGCAGCGTGACACGGCCAAGAAGCGATGCGACGAGCTCCGCCGGCTGCGTCTCGAGGGCTTCATGGAGGGCTTCAGCATGATCTCCCTCCGGCTGAAGGAGATGTACCAGATGATCACCATGGGTGGCAACGCCGAGCTCGAGCTCGTCGACTCACTCGACCCCTTCTCCGAGGGCATCCTCTTCAGCGTGATGCCGCCCAAGAAGTCGTGGAAGAACATCAGCAACTTGTCTGGTGGTGAGAAGACGCTCAGCAGTCTGGCGCTCGTGTTTGCTCTGCACCACTACAAGCCAACGCCGCTGTACGTCATGGACGAGATCGACGCTGCTCTGGATTTCAGAAACGTAAGCCAACCCCCCTGCCTCGTGCTCTCAGCAAGCTCGACCAAATCTTGCAGTGATGCTAACATGTCAATGCCTGTAGGTTTCTATCGTCGCCAACTACATCAAGGAGCGCACCAAGAACGCCCAGTTCATCGTCATCTCCCTCCGGAACAACATGTTCGAGCTTGCCGCCCGCCTCGTCGGCGTATACAAGGTGAACCACATGACCAAGAGCGTCTCAATCGAGAACCGCGACTACATCCGGGGTAGGCAGCCGCGGCCGCAGCAGGTGCAGCAGCTCGGCGGCGGGGCAACGCAGCAGCAGACTGTCAACTTTACGCTCAGCCAGCCTTGGAGGTGATGCGCTGGTGTATTCGTGGCTGGATAGGATCAAAGGGGGTCTCATGTGTCTAGCTGTCTGTGATGAAGTCTTATGCATCGGATTTGCACGCACGTCTGACACTGTTAGTCAGGTGGATGGTTGCTGGGTTTCGTTTGGTTTGTCTGGGATGGGAAGGGGTTGGCTTGTTATTGATAATGACTGCACGGAATGATATACTGTGCCCAAGTCCAAGGTCCTGCTTGTGTTTTTTCTTCTTCTCAGCCCCTTTCTTTTGTGAAGTTCTTGGGGTGAAGAGGCTTCTTGCTCAGGGGAGGGCTTGTCATCTGGCAGAAAAGGGATGGGGGTATCGAGGCATTGAGGTTGGACTCTTTTGTTGCAAACGAGAGAGAATGCCAGAAGGGAAGCTTGTGACTCCACTGCCACTACAGCCGGTGACTTGGATCATTCATAGACCAAAGTCACTTTTCGTCTGAAGTGCTCCCAGCTTTCCTATCGTCAAAATGATGCAGAGATTTCCTTTCCCAAAGCACAAGTTCCTACCAGCCTCCTACAGGCCACGGGACTGAACTCGTTCGCTTTGTCTTCTTCCACCATCGCAACTGCTCAGCGCTTGATCGGCAATTCATCGATCACATCGATCACATCGCCCAGCATGGCGATCATTACCGATCTACCGTTCGAGATGCTCAACATCACCGCTGCCGATCCGGGTCTTACCAACCGTGATCGCAAAAACGCCCGTCTGGCTTGCAGGAAGCTGGCGGCCGCCATGACACCGTTCACTTTCAGGCGTGCCTACATCTCCCGTATCAAGGCTGACCGCGACGCATTCCTAAGCCTCGCTGCTTCACCCCACCTCGCTGCTTATGTCGAGGAGATCATCTGGTTTGAGCTGGGTAGGTGACCAAACTTTTGTGGGAACGCTGTTTTGCGAGGTGGACGCCGCTGACTTTTTTTTCTTCTTCTTGTTCAGAAATTGACGAGCGATCATTCAACGAGGAGAATAGGATCGAAGTGCAGCTGTCCGACGGCCGCAAGGTGAATGTATTTGAAGCCGCGCGAGACATCTTCTGGCTTCCCGTCGAACCAAAATTCCAGCGCGACGGTGACCACGATGGTAGACTTATGCCGGTACAGCGCAGTACTCCCGAGTGTGCCACCAACTTCATGGCACAGTTCAAGGCTGCCGTCGCCCGGATGCCCAAGCTGCACACCTTTGCATCGGAGCCGATGGACCAGTGCCGCATTGTCAGCCTGGCCGACAACTTCCCGTTCGAGGTTGGACTGCTGCTCAAGTACAAGAGCTGGGACCCAGCCGAGGTGTGGTCGGACTTCTTGCACATATTCCTCGAGACTATCGCGGACGAGAAGGGGCGTATCAACAAGCTGCATTATGGTAACGAACTGTCCGGCTCTCTGGTCCGCATTGACCCTCGTTACCATGCGGCGGCAATGCCGTACCTCGTCTCTCTCGAGCTGTCAATCGCGGATGTGCACACGACGCTTGGCATCGGTCACTTCTTATGCGTCCACAACACCGACCACCTCCGACAGGACAGAGACTTGCGACGGAACATTAGAATCGTACGGGACGCCCTACACAAGGCGACGGAGCTTCAGGAGCTCAGCATCTCAGTGCAGAGCATCTCGGAGGTTGTGCGGGAGGACAGACCGTTCAGCCACAGTTTCCTTGACCTCATCACCCAGCCACGCCAAAAGGTCCATGTCTGGCAGCACCTGCGGTCCCTCAAGCTCGAGTCCATCGACGCCAGCCGCGACAACGACGTACTGCTGCCGCTGATCAAGGCGCACGCCAAGACGCTGCGCCACCTCCAGCTGGACCAGTGCCGCCCCGAGAGATCCTTCGCCATCGAGCTCTCCCGGATCCACGGGCTCCGGCTCGACTCGATCGTCTTGTCTGACTCGGAGTTCCACAAGCCCGAGCTGGTGTCCGAGGAGACGCTCCTGCGCTTCATCCGTCGCCAGGATGTCGGGTCCAAGAGGCTGGTCAGGTGGATTGGGGACGGCGGCTTCATGACGCAGAATCGCCGCCCTGATATCCTCGAGTACGATCCTAACGATGAGTTTGTGGCGGGCCTGGCTGGTGATGGCTCTGACCACTCCTCTGAGTGTTGGTCTGATGGCGATTCGGAGTCCGAGGCCGAGCCTGAGCCTGATGTCGTCTCTGCTAGCCAAGCTCATGCTAAGCCTAAGGTTTCTGGCTGAATCATCACTTTGTGGTCCACCGTCGTTGTGTATGGGCAACTTCTATGCGGGTTATGAGTCCAATCAGGTCCATGGGTCAACGAGTTCCCAAGTTTGGTCGATGCTAGGCGGACCTAGGAAGACGATAAAACGATCGTGGGATGGTTTGCGGAATCGAGTCTCCAGGTGGACTCCAGGTGTGACTGCAGCGACCACTTTCGGCATGATAGCACGCGTAATGATGATGAGGCAATGAGGAGTTTTTGGAGCTTTGGTGGATATCAGCGGCCTTTGGATGACAGTTTGACGAGGCGGCCTGAGATTTTTGCAAACATCGGTGGCTACTCACAGGGTAATTGAGCCAGCGGAACGTTGCGAGAGTTTTGGAGGGAATTTACAAATCCTCCAAATGTTCCCTAGGAGAGACTAAGTAGGCATCCTTGAATGAAAGCTCTGAAGATGAGGCAAAAATTCCTAATTTGCCAGTGACAACTCTTTGCCGCATGCACTGAGAACATTGAGCATTCACAACACTAGCTGAATACCTAGGACTGCATACCAGCAGAACTATCACCATTGTCCGCCGTACCCTATGTCTGTGCAGAGTGCCGACACTCAATCGAAACCAAAACAATATCTAAAGCAGCGCCATGTAGTCCAGCCGCATGAGAATTGCGACTCTTCCGTAAATCGTCTCAAAAAAAAAAGTCACCTTGACAGCTCACTCTCCCTCAATCCTCTCCACACGAACCTTCATGCCCTTGGGCCGCAGCACAATACCCGGAGTCTCAACAGTAAACGGCTCAACCCCATCCTCCTCGCCAACACCCAGAAAGCGATATCTACGGACCATCTCAAACAGCGCAATCTTGATCTCACGCAGGGCGACCTTCCTGCCGATACAGGTCTTGGGACCATTGCTGAAGGCCTCAAAGGCGAACGGGGACATGCGGGGATCTACGTACTCGTCCGTGCCGCCCCTGGCCTGGGTGCCCGCGCCGATGCTGTCCCAGCGGCTCGGGTTGACCTCGGCTGCGTCGTCGCCCCAGATGAGTGGGTTCATGTGGATGACTGCTGGGACGATCTCGAACATGGTGCCGTTTGGGATGTAGGTGCCGCAGATTTGGAGGTCGTGGTATGCCTGGCGGGGGGTCCAGACGGCTGGGAGGAGGTGCTTAAAGTCAGAATTTGGCGGATTTCGTCCGTTTATATTCTCGGTTCCTGGGGTTGGGGGGGGGGGGGGCAAAAGAAGGATACAGCCTTACCTGGTGGATATACACGGAGCACCTCGTTGACAAAATTGTCTAGGTAGTCAAGAGCATCAATGTCGCTGAAGGATGGGTCGAGGTCCTGCGCTGCCAGCCCAGCAATGTCACCCCTGAGACGGTCCTGGATATCTGGTCTGGTAGCAAGGATATGAGAGCTCCACGCCAGCGTGTGCGAGGTAGTTTCGTGGCCACCGGCCATAAGGATCAGGAGCTATGTTACCTGTTAGAACAGCTTGTGTGTACTTACTTTAAGTAAGTAGTAGTTGGGTCTTGGAGAGAACGATGATGACTTACGTGTCCAACCATGTTCGTGTCTCGAATACCCTCAGCACATCCCCCGGGCCTGCTTTCCTCAACAAGAAATGACAGAATGTCTCGAGATGTGTCATCATAGTTTGCCTTGTTCGCAGTCTTGCCAATTTCTTGCTTCTTCCTGGCAACCAACTCCCTCACAGTGGCACTCGTCCAGCTGGTAGCTTTGAGGAACTCGGTGTTGGTACGAAACGGAAGCCACCGGACGGGGAAGAAAGTATCGAGGAACGAGAAGATCTTGCCCATCTTGTTCGGCCCAAATATAGCATCATGTGCGCTCAGGAAGCCATAGGGCTGTGTACCTTGGACGGGATTCCCATCCCGGTTGAACACAGTAGATTCCAGATACGAGAAGTCCATCCCGAGTAGGGCACGGCCCATGATGTCCAAAGCATATCGACCGAATGTATCAGTACAGTCGATGACGACACTTCCACCCCCAGATGCCTCGATGGCACGGCCAAGAAAGTGATTCAGCTGGACAGCCTTCTCCTTGAACACGGGCTCGAGCCTGCGAAGGCACTCAGGCGTGAAGCAGCCACTTAGCGTCTTGCGATGTGCGCGGTATTCCTCAAACTCGAAAGACGTGAGCCCGTCACCGCCGAACCTCCCAATCATCCGCCTGACCCGGTTCGGCCGCTCGATGAAATCGTTCTGCACCTGGAGGACCTGGCGGTGGGCCTCGAGGCTGTTGACGAGAACCATCTCGGTGTTGGCGAAGCTCATGTATCGGATGAATGGGGCGTCCGGGTGCTCTGCTGACCACATGACCCACATCTCCATCGGGCTGTTGGCGTTGACCTGGTTGAGGACTTGGCCTAGGAACCAGTGGCTTTGTTTGGGCCCGGGGAGGTGACGGAGGGGGGAGAAATATTTGTGGTACAGGAAAATGCGGTAGAACTTGAGTGATAGGTACTGGATGATGAAGCTGGTGGCGAAGGCTTGTCGTCCTGTGAGCTGCTCGGGCCCGCCAGTGAAGCCGAGTAGGTTGCCCAGCAGGTTGGTGGCCAAGGACAGTGCTGCACAGCTCAGAAGATCCATGATGCTGATGATTCTTGAGACGATGTTGAGTCGCCAAGTGATGACTACATATACACGGATGCTCGAGGAAGAAGGTTTGATGATGTGGTTTGATATCGCCTGCAAGCAGCGCTGGATTTGGTTGTTGTGGACAACTACCCAAGTAAGGAAGTTTGTTGCCGAGCTTTAAGGGGAAGTGCTCCAAAGCTGTCAGGTACTTTTAAGAAAGTCACGAAAGTCCCATAACATTCCTGTATTTCTTGTCAACACGCGTGACGCGTTTGGCGGAGGAGCTGGTTCCCCAGGGCAGCCAGTTTCTGCGACTCACCCTAAACTTTCAAAGGAAGATGCCCCCCCAAATAGAGGATACTTCATGAGGGGCTTAGCCTTGTCAACATAGGTAAATTATGTGCTCAATCTTGCTAACGCTCGTGTCAAAATTCTGGATTGACTGCCTTCCAAGGTTTAGGGTACTTGTCGTGAATGATGTGGGTGCCACAGGTGCGTCTTGTGGAAGGGTGGGGAACTCTTTTACTGGGCGTTAGGTCTGTCACGAGAGACTTGATGCCTTATGAATGCCCTGGTGTGCAAACAATGGCGAGTTTGCCTTCACTGTTAGTTACTTACCTACTTAAGTACCTAGGTAAGTACTCTAGGTAACCTTGGAAGCGGGAGATGGAATCATTATTGAAGTACTCTGCTGCCTGGGTTGTTTGTGTTGCACCTTTTAAGAAACACGCATGAAACTTATCAACACGTAGACGTTATTGGTAGCGAAAGACATGGAGAGCAGCAAGGGAAATAGGGTAGCCATCCCGAAGTCACACCTGTACATCAATGTAAATTTGATGGAATTTTCCTTATTAATATTGTGTACAAGTCGGCATCTACCCTTTTTGGAAACCCCCGAACTCTTTAGGTAGGGTAGGGTCTGGGGCTTTTTTCTCGGATGCCTGCTTGCTCACAGTTGTCCTTCACTTCAACGGGCATCAATCCTGAGGTTATATTTGCATCGAGACTGCCAAATTCCTCCGAGAGGCCTGCTTTGGAACCAGTCAAAACCTAACAGGTAACCCGGAAAGTATTATTGAGAGCATAACCTACAGCGCTGCAGCGCCGCAGCCCGGTATTAATTCACATGTGGTCAATACGGCCAACGCTTGTCGGCGGAACGATTTGTTTGATTAAGAAACAAATATACAGCCAAATCCCCCCCAAAAAATGGCCGATGCTGCATGAGCTACTAGCCATTTACACCGTCAATCTTAGATCCGTGGACGGGAGAAGGCTCCAAAATTCTCAAGCAGAGTCACCTGTAGACCGCAATAGCAACATTGAAGTCATTCCTGCCAGCCAAACACCATGATCTCGAAGTCCACCCAACAATACGCTTCCGTGGCAACGGCCATCTTTTCTATACCTAGGTAACAATATGTAGCCTCAGCTGTGTCTTGATGTATTTGAGGTTAAGGAGTGATGTGAGATAGTTGCGCGCAACGTTCGAGTATCCAACGAAGGACATCTCTTGGTGGATCCGGGCAGATATTAGGTTCAGAAACTGCACTTCTGCAGCAGCAGCGAACTGGAATAGCTCACTTAGTCCATAGAGAGCGTCCTTACTCGCGAGATCCTTGTCGAGGTGGGAACCGTATTGCATAGGAAGATGACAGATGTTTTGGGCCGCTCTCCATTCCGCACCACTATGTCCATTGATCTGAGGCATTAGAGGGGGTGTCGAAAATGATGAATGGTTCTCATTTTTGTTGCCAGTAGGGTGGGTAATATCAGACGGCTGGGGCACAATGACTGGAAAGAAATATGTCTCCCAAGGCCTTGTGCCCTGGCGCGGCTTCCAGGGGCCTGCGAAGCTGTTTGCGAGATCATTCCCATTGTCAAGCCATACGATGGCACTCCAATGATCCTCGTGTGGCTGTACCTGCACTGAGATTTTCTGCTCCCATGCTTCCAGTTTCTTGCTCAGGAGGATAGAACGGCGGATTACCGAGTCACCGACCTTGGCTCGAGTGCGAAGCTGTTTCAGGTATCGTCCCATAGCCTCAGATTGGGACTTTCGAGAGTTCTGCAGGTCTTCTGGTTCCCAGTCCGATACATCAACATTTCGGGCGCATATCGTGGGGATAGTGAGTTGGAAAACTCGACCAGAGGTAGATGGAAGAGCTGGTGACGAATATAGATCCCTGCCGCCTGATGTGAAAGCCTCGAATTGCAGATGACGCCGAAACAATTCCACGCAGTTCCTCTTTTTTTTTTTACCAATGGCATTAAGCCACTCCGGGGAAGCATAACCCTGAAGAAACAATATTGAACTTTTGGCCGTGTCATTACTGGTGCTGAATTCGGCCATATCCTCCACGTTTGAGCCGAAGCCTACGGACTTTCCGGTAGACAACTCATGAGTAAGGACAAATAAGGGTTTCGCATCATCTCCCGTCGTTTTAGAAAGTCGACCGGGCGAGTCCGTTACAGGGCGTTTCAGTGTGTGTGACTTGAGGTACTGGTTCAGATGTACGAGATCAGGCCGAGGGTAGAGTGTGTCGTTGTCCTGTTGCTGACAGAGTAAATCTATGTCGTGCTGGAATCTAGCATCCTCTTCTAAAATCATATGTCAATCACAGCTCCATATGCAGTAGGTTTTGGAATCACTTACGAGGAAAATTGATCCTATTGTGTAGTCTTCGCGAGGCGGCCGACAGATGAACTTGGGAAGGTTTGAGGTGTTGAGTGTTGACTGGCTGGAAATCTGTTAGCTCCAGAACCGAAAACGGATTTCTCGGCAGGGATTGACCATGCGCGGTCACAGTCATATACCAGTTGGGGGGCACCTGGGCACCGAGCTGAGTCCTGCCTTTGGAAATTTCACTTGACGGGTCACAACCGCCGAGGGTAGTGGCGTGTCACTAAGCCAAAGATGGAGGCAGCAATTCGGGCCACCGTGGTCCGGCCAGGGGCTGAGCTGCTGGCTCTGTAATTATTGGGGGCAAATGTGAAATAACTTGTAATGTATCTCCAGGTGCCATTTGATAGGCGCCTAGGCGCGCAATACTCACCAGGATGGATGGTATCCCGGCGCGTGACATTTGCATCGGGATTCGGGACAGGGAGATATAGGGGCCGTCACTCAACTCCTGAAGTCCTCGCACACAAGTAGCGGTACTCGTCTTACATACGGAATGTGCCGATGCATACGTTTCGCTTCTAGGACTAAGTCTGAACTTTGACGCGCATCTCAGTCAATTTCGGTTGCGTCTACGATACTTGTCTGAATGTCACCCAAACACTGACCAAAGCATTGTTCTCCAGCCTATCCCTTTTTCACAACAACGATCCAGTGACCTCGGGAGCTCCAAAGACTGATCTACCAGTCTTGACCTGCGTTGGGAGACCCGCGCCCTTCAATCCTTTGGCGACTAGGTCTGCAAGGATGAGATCCGTCCCTACGACAGTATATCAGTAAAAATTGCGTCATGAATGTCACTGATGATGAACAAACCGGGAGCCCCAATGACAGAGACTGCGACGGGCAAAGGCTCTTGTCGTTGGGTGACCCAAGAATCAAAGGGGATGTCGCCGACTTGAGATTTTGTTAGCCAATGTTGATTTGAAGCAATAGGCAGATGACATACCTGGCGCAGTTAGCTCGGGTGCTCTAGCCATGGGGGACATGTTCAGTGATGCAAATCCAGGCAATATGGACAACGGTCTATGGATGTGTAAGTAGCCTGCCTCAACTTCCAGGCGGTGCGATAGTGACTAATGGAATCTGAGATTCCCGGTAGTTTGGTTCCCCGACTTCAATTGGGAAGACCATGACAGTTACGACACTCCTGGAATCAGAATCGAAGACACGATTCAGAAGCCAGTTGCGGTATATTTCAGAACGACGCCAGTACTTGTCACGCTCTTCGAGAGATATGGTCTTGGAAACGTCCCTTTCGCAAGAATCAGCCTGTGTCTTCCTTTATCGGCATGGATGGATTGCACATGTGGCTCACCATTGCCACCGCATTGCGCGATGTATGAAAGGAGGCTTCCCAAACTTTTCACGGTAGCCATGCCTAAAGCTGGCAAGGTCGTGGTAGGAGTCCCGGTAGTAGGGATAGGCCCCAGCCTGTGCATACTTAGTAGGACCCGGGAATAGGAGGTGAATCCACATACAAGATACAAGTACTTCGAAATGTTGTCATGCTCTGGGCCGTCAGGAAGGTCTTGCTTCCAAAGTTCTGCCAACGATATGTTTGTCCTAGCGACATCCAGAGATGTCTCAAGGCCTTTGACGAACTTTTCAATGAGGTTGGTCTGCGCTTCATTCGGAGTTGGAAGGTAATCTAGAGGGTACAGGATTTTGACGGACGACTAACAGATTTAGCAGAATGACAATATCGGTAGTAAAGGAAATAATTTAGACAGGGGATACAAACCTCAGAAGGGGTGCGAAGCATAGGCGAATTTCCATACCATACGGAGATGAAATCTAGAAATCTGGATAGGTCCCTGCCAAAGAACACGGGCATGTCGAACAGGCTTGTTCAAGCGTGAGTTGACGGCATTTGTGGAATAAAAATCGGTCAGACTCACGGAAACTGTCCAACAACGCCCTCCGTATTCATGATACCAGTTGAAGGCCGAATGGAATAGCATCCGTTGTATGATGCCGGCTTGCGGCCGCTGCCGTTGGCTGGTTCCAGAGGGGTCAGCAGACATGCAATATGTAATACTCGAAAAGAAGAAAGTACATACTGTCAGATCCAATCGAGAAATCGAGCCAGTCATATGAAGCGACTCCAGCAGCGCTCGCGTGGGATGATCCCGAGGGAACCTGGTACCCATCGGCTCGCGGGTTGAAAGGCGCTGTGAACTCGACACATCACAAGGGCTCCTCCCTCATGATCATGGCCTGCAGCTTGACCTTCCCCAGGATGATAGCTCCAGCGTCGATTAGCACCTGAACGCAAGCGGCCGTCTTGGTCTTCTCTGGGTACAGCTCTAGCCATGCTCTGTTGCACAGGCTGGTCTTGTGTCCTGCAATATCGATGTTGTCTTTGACCGTGATTCGAGCTCCATCAAGCGGGCGCTCCTTGGATGGTCGGAAGTAGCAACGAGATGGCACAACGACTCTTCCACTGGTTCCAGCATACGGAGTGTCGAGGGTGACTAATGTAGACGCGTGGTCAGCGACTCACGTGTCTAGCTTTACCATGTCCTTTGCTTGACTCACCGAGGCGTCCCGAACCACCTCCACCAGGCTTGAAGGTTGTCATGAATATCGAGTTGAAGTCGTGGTAGATTCTCCATGGCTGCCAACATCGTCCGCCCATGATCACATAAGGACCCGGGGGAGTGTCCGCGTCACTAACCACGAAGTATGTATTCTCAGTTTTGCAATCTGACAGATAATCGAAAACGTCGGGCTCGATGTTCAGCTCCTCTTTCCTGCTTCCATAGAATAGCATATTGCGGTAGAACCCAGGCTGAAAGACATCGTCGGTGGCGAGAACATTGTTTTGAGACTCCTGTAGAGTAGACTTGGAAATCGTCTGACCGGGAAAGGTGCGATACAAAAGCACCAACACAGGGCCACCGTCGTCGGTAGTGATGGCTTCAATGCCCAAATCCTGCAATGACGTGTGGGTTGTTAGCTCCAAGGTTGACAATGCAAAGGACAGGTAAAAAAGAGAGACAGCAATTACGGCAGGGACCTGTGCTGTGGGGCCACAACCTTTGGGTTAGGTACCAGGAGGTATTTCACGCCCTCAACATTGATCTCTTCACCCGCCATTTCGACACCTTTTTCGGTGAATCGCTGGGTGCCGGCATATTTTTTGACGTCAGTCAATGGGACCACAGACTTGAGCGTCATGGTTGAAAGGGTATCAGGTCGGGGGCTTGAACAGGTTCAGATAAAGCCAATTGCCGGTCACTGAAAATCTGCCGAAATGAAATCCGTAGAGTTTGATATTGGTACCATGCAAACAAAGAAAAGCTGGCATTGGAAGCCCGCTGGTCATCCCTGGCAGTGACTGGACAGGCACTGGGTGTTCCTGCCTTCCCTGACCGATTCGAATTTCAGCCCAGACGCAAAGCGAACGGGACTGGCAATTTTGCAGTCCCCTGCAGACCTAAGGACTCGCTTCTCCTAAAGAGGCAAAGATCAGTAAATTAAGCCCCACCTAAGTGCAGCCCAAAATGCCAAGACCTTTTAGTACTACAAAGTACTTACTTAAAAGTACTTCCACACTTATTTTCTAAGGATTATAAGGTGCTTTCCCTAGGTAAGAGCTTAGAGGTAAGGCTTTTTTTAGTTAGGGTTAGGGTAAGGGTAAGTAACTAGGGTTAGGGCTAGCTAGGAATATAGAAGAAGAGAAAAAGCTAGCGATAAGTACTTTATATTAAATAGTAGTAAAGAACGCTTAGTTCTATTAGCCTATTTTAAATGTCTAGCTTAAGGGACTACTCTTATTTATATACTTATTAATATAGGCTAATAATTACCTATATTAATAAATTATATAGTTTAGAATATTCTAATATCCCCCCTTAAGCTTTTTCCTTAAATAGATTAAATATAAGGAATATTTTAATATAACAAACCCTAATATATAAGGGTAAAAATATACTAGTTATAAGTATAAGTTATAGAAAGGAATATATAGCTAGAAGTTAAAAAACCTTATTTAGTAAAAAATTACTTTCTAGTATTTATAGGTAAAAAGCTTAAAAGTTATTATTAGGGTAAATTAAACTTATACCTTTTAAGTTATAATAGCTAGTTATATTATTTAATTATTTAGTTTATAAGATTTATA
>MAVT02000204.1:0-44444 GCA_001702395.2 Diaporthe helianthi | reverse complement strand
ACATTGAAAAGTAGGCAACTCGTTGGGGTAAGCAACTCGTTAGTATTTAACGTTAATACTTGTAAGTAAGTACTAAATACTAACAATATAAGTACTAATCCATTTAGCCTAGTAGTATTATTTACAGCTTTAACTACTATTTGCAAAATAGCATTATTGTTTATGCTATTATATAAGTTTACGTATAAAATGTTATAGGTATATTTTAAAAAGTAATAGTATTATTTAACTTTACTAATTAACTAATATACTTTAATTAAAACTTGTTTATAAAATATTCTTTTTATTTATACCTTAGTATAAAACTTAGAAAATACAAAGTTTATACTTGCATTATAGGTAATTATATCTAGTAATCTTTAATATATATTAATTTACAAGGTTTGTAGTATTTGCTAGGTATATTTTGCTATTATAGATTTTAGAATTTTAGCGCTTTGAAAACTTATTGCTTAGTTTACTATATATAGGACTAAATATTCGTTTAAGTATATTATATTAACTAGTATTTTGTAGTTAAACTTGTAATTATTGCAAAAAGTAAATTTAAATTACTTTAGCGCTAGTATATTTATTTAGCACTAGTAGTATATTTTCTTAATCTTCGCAAGGGCTTATTTATTTACATTTATATGTCTAGCTTTTTTTAATATTTAATATAGGCAGTTTATCGCTAGGTGTTTAAAGTAGTAGTGCAAGCATTTTAACTTTATTTTATTAAGGAAATAGATAGCGTTTGTAGTTTTATTTAAAAAAAACTATAAATATCCCTATTTTCTTAACATAAGTATAACTATTACACTATTGTAGTAAACTAACTTGTTTATAACGTTATTAAAATAAACTTTTAATTAATTTATATTAGCTAGAGAAAATAAAAAAAGAGTTTATATATTTATAATGTAAAATGTTATAAGTTTTACTAAAGTATTAATATCTATTATCTTTAGTAATTTAATTAATATTTTATTTCTAAATTTAACCTTTGCTACTCCCGCAGCCGTTGCATTTAACTTATATCTTAGGTTTGCTCATTGCAATATAAAAAATTGTTTATATCTAGCAGTAGAAATCTTTAATGCTTTTATATCTAGAAGAATCTCTTAAAATTATACTTTTAAATACTTATCCTTTAAAATAAATTAGCTAGCTAGTATAGTTATTATATCTTTAAAGATATTTATTTTAATTAATTTATATATAAAAGATTAGTTTGCAAAATAGTTTATATTTACCTTAAAAAAGTTAATATTTACCTTTAAAAACTAAGCTTTACTTTTATATTCTTTATTATAACTATTGTTTTTATTCTCTTTATAATTATAATATTCCTTATTATCTATATTATACCTTTTAAACTCTAGCAAATAGTTTTTAAAGTTATCTTTATTGCAACTTTTATATTTATATTAACTTAAATAACTTATTCTTATTACTTATTGTTCGTTAGCAATATACTTTATTAACTAGCATCTTTTTTTTTACAAATAAAGCATCTCTTCTTTTATAGCCATTCTTGGAATCCTTTATAGTTACTAAAGTTTTTATAGCTATATCTAAATCCTTAGTTTTCTCGCTAAAAGCCTTATAACAATCGTTCTTCCCTACTTTTAAACTATTCGTTATACTTGCAATTAATATAGTATTAACCTTAAACGTTATCCATTACGTTAACTATTAATATTTTTTGCAGCTAAGTTAAGTTTTTATTGTAGATCTTAGGTTTAAAAATAACTTTTTATATAATTATATAGGTTTAAATAATGCTATTTTAAGTTTTAGCACTCTTTTATACGCCTTAATAACCGTTATACAAAGGTTATTTTCTTTTGTATAGTTTAAACTTAGCGCGCGCTAGTATAGCTAAAGTTTATTAAGTATAGCGCGTAATACTTTATAAAGATTTTTGTTATAATTTTGCACTCTTGTTTTTACAAACGTTATTATAATTTAGTCTATATAATAGTACTAATAGTTTAGGTTTATATTAAAGTATATTTTAATTTTTATATACACTATAGTAAATATATTAGCTTAGTTTATAAAATATAAGTAGTAAGCTTTTGCTTAATCTTTTAGTATTTAAGGAAAAACTACATAAAATTAGCTTAGCTAGATTTTAATATAGTAATAAATATTAAAAAACATTTTTATTTTATTATTTAGCAAGTTATATAGCTTTCTAAAGTACTTTTAAAAAAAGTTAAAAGTTTTAATAAACTATGCAAACTTTGCTAAGTTTAGTTTTTTATTAAATATATTCTATAAAAGCAGTATTTTGTAAAAATTATACTTAATATTTTATCTATATTGTAAGCGCGAAGGCTATAATAATAATCCCTATATCTATAGTTATACTAAATACAAGATATATTGCTAGTATAAGCTTTGCGCTTATTTATTATATAGTAAACCTATTTTAACTAATGCTATAATTCTAGGTAGCTAAAATGCAAGCTAAAATAGTAGGTTTTATTATAGCTTTATAAGTAAACTTAAAGCTAAAGTTTATAAGCGCTAAAGTTTTAGTATATTTCTAGGTAGCGGAAATACTAAGCCCTATTATTATCCTTGGGCTCCAAGTAGTTAAGCTATAAGTTTTTGCAATTCTAAGCTTAGCAATAGTAAAAGTTATCTTACTTATTTTAGCTATTATAAAGCTTGTTGCTTTTAGTTTTAGGGGTTTTCTACTAGCTTTACTAATACTCCTAGCAAGTTTACTAGTAAGCTTAGTATTAGTAAGCATATATAATACTTGTTTATATTTAATTTAAAAGCTAGTAAAACATTGCAAAGCTTAGCTTTATTCTAAAGTAATTTCTTTTTAAAATAAACTAAAGTATATAGCTATAAAGCAATTAATTAGTTATTGCGTTTAGTATATACTCCTTAGGTTTATAAAAAAATCTTTAGTAACTATTTACAAAAAGTTAGTAGTTTAATAAATATATTTTTTATTTATATTGCAAAATCCTTGTAATATACTATAAATAGGTTATCGTTATAGAGTTTTTATTAATTATAATTTACTAAGCAATTTGCAAGGCTTATTATTAAATGCTTAACTAAAGCATTTAGTAGTAAAAGTATAAACTATAAGTGCGCTCTTATATATTTATAATATACTAAGTTTAATATTAAGTATTTGCTAAGGAGTTTATTTAAGTTATAACCTTTTATAAGGTTTATATTTTTATTCGTAAAGGAATTTGCAGCAAAGACTATATTATCTAGTTATAAAAAGTTTTATCTAGCTTAGCTATTAAAAATATATCTTAAAGATATTTATTAAAGGTTATTGTAAAAGCAATTGTTATAATTAAAAAATACTTAGCAAAAATAATTATTATATATAAAAATTTAATATAAGTAATATTATAATATATAAACATTTAAAAAGTTAAAGCTAAATATAATAGTTAAAGCAAAGTTAATATTATTAAAAAAAACATTATAGTTAAAGAAAAAAAAAATAGTAGCTATCTAGTTTTAAGAAAGTAGTAATAATAAAAGTTATATAATTATTATAATTTACTTTATTATTGCTAAATAACTTTTAAAAATTTACTATATAGTAGTAGTTATAACTATTGTTAGCTATTAATAAATAAATATAGCATAATAAGTTACTTTAAGTAGTAATAGTTAAATTAAAGCTATTTTTAAGCTATTTTTAGTGTTAAAAAAAGCTATTTTTAATATAAAACTTATATATAAAAAACGCATATTATTTTGGGTTTTAATAAATATGTAATTAACGCAGGAAAAGTTAAAATATCGAAATAATCTTTGCAGTAAGTGCTTAGGCGTTTATTTCTAAGAAGGCTTATTAAAACAATTGTTTACTATATAGTATATTGCTAACAATGAAAATATTGCAAAGTAAGAAAATCGTTGTTAGTAAGTCTTTTTGTCCTAACTATCTATAGTTTAAGCAACTACTAATTAGTGTTGGTTGGTTATGATTGTATTGTGCAATAATGGTTTGTATTTGTGTATATGTCTTTGTCTAAGGAGGAGGGTGTCTACGCCTCTCGCACCGGAGTGCGGCTAAGTACTCTAGGCCACCGCCAGTGGTTCCTTCCTTGTTGCGACAACAGTAGCCAGAAACTGCTGCCCCTCACCGACGCAGCATCGAGCGCGGGATGACTGTCACATTTGTACTCTGCAGGCAGTGGGGGGCGGCGAATAACCTCAAGAGTCATGGCGCACGGTAATAGCAGGAGGTGCGCTGGTTGCAGAGCGCATGTGAAGATGATTGCCTGGGAGAGGAACATCAATTGAACACCACCCACCAGTCTGCCCCTCAATCTTGCTACGTCCCCAGGCAGTCAAGAACCAGCAGAGGATATTCTGTTTCAGAGACCAAAGTTCAAGCATGAACACTCGTCGAGTTTACAGTTGAACAAATTGCTCCTTGATCCCACGGCTGCGGGGAAGGACTCGTAAACACCTTGGCGGCTTCTCTTTGACTTCGACACAGCAATGCCTGCTCGGGCCCTTTTACATCGAGAACCCAAGCCTTTCCGAAAGTATTCCTTACGTCACCTTGCATCTACCTCATGCATGTGTTCGCCGTACCATAGGCCAGGGCCAGAAGAGATGTGGTGCGGTCGCATATTTTCCTGCAAAGTCACAGGAAAGGGCAACTGCGCCTTGGCCAAGGCCAGGGCCGGGAGGATGCCAGCCTCATCGCCATTCGCAGGAAAGGGATTTTTTTTGCTGAGGATGACAAGATTGATTCTCGTCACATTCAATCAAATGTGCGGCTGGGGATTGCCAGAGAAGGAACTTTAGAAATAGAAAGGTTCTCAGAAACCTACGGAGGCTGAGCACAGTGAGCAGGGAAGGCCTCTCTTTTGGACCCACTTCTCCCCTCCTGAACAGTACATTTGAACCGCCGAACGCTCGGCGGTTCGCGACCCCGCAGCGCCCGTTCTTACGGCGCGCTGCAGGATTCCGGTCCCCACCACAGCTGACCCCACAACGGCACCGAGTCCGACCAGTTGACCTGTCAGAGCCGGTTACCCTCGGCGGGACTCGCCAGCACATTCGGGGCCACCTTTTCCCCGCGTGATTTTGGGGCCACGCCAAGGCCCTCGATGGCAGCATTGTCATATGATAGTCACATTCGAAACGGCAAGCCGAATTGGACATAACAAGACAAAAAACCACATGTCGCATGCATGTGTGCACTGTGGGTACATATATAACTGCACAATGCCCACCCCCGCGAAGCCGCGTCCGGTTAGGAAGGGCACCAGAGTACCCGTCCGTTCCGTGCGAGAGCACTCAGGCCCTCCCTCTCTCCCTCTCCCCCAGCGGCTCATTCAACCTTCCCAGGCTGCCAGGAAGAGAGGCCCGAGTAAGAAGACCTGACGTCAATGTTTGTGTCCCAGCAGGATTGAGGACCGGGACTGCATCCTCTTCTAGCCCAAATAGGCGACTACGACAGGCAGCTTCCCAGGGTGCGACGTTTAGTCTTGACGACTTAGATCGTTCCCTTGGCCCATGTTGAGGGCTTAAATGAGAATAGCGGGGAACAGGCAGGTCCTAAGCCATGCTCACCAAGGATCATTGCAATGTAATGTGTGTAACTCCAGGCCGTGCTTGAGCAGTTTTGCAGATTGACATGGTCGGTGCCTACTACAAGGTCCGCCGCAGTCTGTCCAAATCTAATGCAGGTACATAAAAAAAACTTATGAATATATATTTTAGAATTTAAAATTTGTCCCTTTCCTAATAAATCTATTACATACAACACTGTAAATTAGATTAGCTTTAACTTCAAACGTAGTTACTTGCTCAAGTGAGCAAAGTACGTAACAACCCAGTTTTGACAGAGAACTGCAGTTCGCCAGCCCGAAATGTAATTCGTACAATGCGAACGATTGCGCCATTTAGATGCAGGGACTGAGCCTCCCAGGTGCGTCACATCGCCTGCGGATTCCCAGTCCACCAGTTCCGAAGTGAGGGCTGTGCGGCTGCTGTGTGGACCAACAACACCATGGTGGGTTCTTCGACATGGTACACCATGTAGCTAAAGGTTTGAGCATCCAAGCTATTCCCTCGCCGGCCAATTGTTGACATTGAATGTGAGCGCCTCATGCAGTCCGTGGAACCGTAGCGCTGATCTTGGACATGCCGAGCCCTTCGATGTCGTCGGCATCTGTCAAAGTGATCCCGGACGTGGTGTTGAGGGGAACTTAAGAATAGGTACTTAAAGCCCGTCTTTCCTCGCGGTCGATCGAGAATCTGAGGAAAGGCTCTGCACCTTCGAAGTCCATCTCCTCAAGCCCCAAGTTCAACACAAGAGACGCACCCTCGTTTCAACCACCACCCCAAATTCACCCTCAGCCACTCTCTATTCAACCCCTTGCCCAATTCTTCAACATGTCCGTCACCACCAACACCGCCAACAACCCCCACCTCACCCGGTCCTACGTCCTCAAGGACGTCGTTGAGGCTCAGGACGTGTACGACTCTTGGGCCCCAACCTATGACTCTGACCTGCGTGACCCGTCCCAGAACTACGTCGGCCCAGCGGCCGTCGCACGCCTGGTGGCCAAGGCGCTGGGGACCCCGACCATCAGCCCCGACCTCCGTCTCCTGGACGCCGGGTGCGGGACGGGCCTGGCGGGCGTCGAGCTCGCGCGGCTCGGGGCCAAGCACATCGACGGGCGGGACCTGAGCCCCGGGATGCTCGCCGTGGCCCGGCAGTCCGGCGCGTACGAGGGCCTGCAGACCACAGACCTCAACAAGCCGCTCGACGTCGCCGACGGCGCCTACGACGCCGTCGTGTGCGTCGGCACCTTTACGCACACCCACGTGGGCGCCGCGGCGCTGCGCGAGCTCGTTCGTGTTACCAAGCATGACGGCGTCGTCGTCGCCACCGTGCTCGATGACATCTGGGAGAGCCAGGGCTTCAAGGCCGAGGTGGCCGGGCTCGAGGCCGGCGGCAAGGCCAAGGTGCTGAGCTCCGAGTCCGGGGACTACAGGAAGGGTTGCGGGGTGACGGCCACCTTTGTCGTTCTCAGGGTCCTCTGAGTGCCTGACTTGGACTACTGAACATGAGTGTGAAGTGTGAAGTGTGAACAGTGATTGCGTGTGACCTGGGTGATGTTGATGATGATGACGAAGACGACAACGATGATGATGATTGTGTGAAGAAAAAGCGACAAGTGCCATCGTGAGCTGCAGGTTGTGAAACCTTGGTGATATAACAACAGACGAGACGACATGGAAAAATCAGGATGCCTTCTTCTTCCGGAGTCCACTTGCTGGAGGCCAATCGAACACTGGAGCGCCGGCCAAAACAAATAAAAGTCAACTGTCACACGCCTGTCGTCGTTGATCAGACGTAGCCAAACACACGTAGCGTGTCTTCTCTCGGCGTGTTGATCTCCTCGCCGCCTTTGTGTGCCATAATAATGCAATTTGAAGTGTGCAAGAGCTTGGTACTGTCGTTTCTAATCCCCACACATGTAAAGTGTATGCAATGCCTTGCCCCGGTGTCCATGATGAAGTCGTAGAGCGGGGGTTTGTTGGGGTTTTGCAACTCACCAGCCAAGCATCCTCCGCACCTTTTTAGTTTCGTGGAGTCATGTCTATGTATTTCCAACCATTCATAGTCTCGCCACTTTCCCCAAGTGCCAACAGGCATCTCTCACCAATGTCATAACGTCATCAGATGTAAAGCTTGGTAGTTCCCTAGGCAAGTGTCCTAAGTTGAATTCATTAATGCCTTGAGGGTTGAGGTATATTCCACAGACTTGTTTCGCACATGGCAGTTAGACTAACAAATTCTAAGTTGCATGTGTAGTCCATATACATACTGTCCTTCCTAAGAGCCCAAAAAGGCTGTGGGGCACAACAAATAGTCTTATCACCAAACTGACTTACAAATGGATTTACCCTATGATTATTGAGAAAATTAGAAGTTCCATACGTCCCCCTCATTCGTTGAGCCTGGCATTTATAGTTATAAATCAATAATGCTACATGTTCAACTTGTGCCTATGTGCTTTAGCCCTTATTCCTTAAGCCTATAAAAGCTACTACTTATAGTAACTAATAAAAGCTAAGGCTACTTGTAATCTGTGACAACTCACGCACAATTCAGTGTTCATCACATCACTACAACTGAATGATCCATTCAGTTCTAAGGAGACTTTGGCCTCTTACAATTATCAGTTCTTTCGGCTGACAGTGCCACAACAAGCATTATCACCACTTCCAAAACATACATGTTGTGTAAGAAAAGCTGTATTCTTCTGGCACTGGTGACTATTGTTGAGATAAATGAGTACTTAAGTGAGCAAGGAAACCTGACATCACATCAAGTGGAAAATCAGGTTAGGTCGCCACTGGAATATGTGTGATTTTCCCGGCGGCCGTGTTGGCAGGATTCAATGTTGCCAATGTTCCATTAAACTGGAAAAAAAGGTCTAATCTAAGCCTTCTACATCATAATGTAAGGGTGGATGATGATCATGAGCTATCGCAGATTGCTTGTTGGAGTAAAAGAGATCTAAGAGTTGGAACGAGTGCTCACCAAGACAGTGGCAAGGCTTAAAGGAAGTGAGGCCAAAGGCTGATGCCACCGAGAGTGCTTCATCCGACATAATAAGCACAGGATGACTCATATCTCGGTGTTGTACTCTGTTATGTGTGCCCTGACATGTTGCATCTTCAGATTTGCATAAATAACCTCCTGTATCCAATTGATTGCAACTGTTGGCCGGTCTGATTGTTCGGACTGGAGGTGCCTTGTGCATCGTGTCCGCGCTGAATCCCTGCAAGAACTGAAGCTGATCGGCGGATCTACCGGGAACGGGTGGGGACGACCTGGAGCTCGTACCCTTGCAGGAGTCTCCAGGCCCAATGAGACGCTGAGAATTACCAACGGCAAGCTTATTTAGTACTTTCGCTGTGCCTGAAGCACCTGGGCAGCTGAGGCATTGACCTCTGACGGGCGAGGACAGGCTGGACAGCACCTAGGATGCAAGTTGGAAACCGCGACCATGTCAGACCAGAGCTTGATAAGCAAGCGTGGGCCGAGGCGAAGCGTGACGTCGGATCATACGATGGGCCTGATCGTGCCATCTTGTCCCTCGTTAACCACCAGCAGCCAGTAGTTCAACAGCAAAGTCGGCAGACATACATATATCGGCATACTCCTGGAGGGCAGCCGCATTCCAATATCCTTTGCGGATTGTCAACATGCCTTCGCTATTGACCCTTTCCCTGGGTCTTGCCACACTGCTATTCGGCATTTTTGTGTCTCGATCACCTTTCATGATGGCCACAGAACCGGTTTCTGGATCCAGGCCATGGGCAGATCAGCCCATGAAGCTTGTTGCCACTCCGCAGTACGAGACCAAAATGGTATGGCATCCATGGAATCCCTGGCATCCCAACGCATCCTTCCAGGCCTACATCTTCTCCCAATCTGAACAGAGACAATATAGCTAACCATGGACTGCCTCCTACACCACAGACGGACCTCTTTAGCACAGGCGCAACACATATGGCCCTGTTGCACAATTCGATCTTTAGGGGTTACAACAGCATCTACTTGCAAGCTCCACATGTCCAGGACGCCGACAAGGCCGACTTTATCGGTTACGCTTTGACTTGGTTTAAGTTCGTCAAGTCGCACCACGATGACGAGGAGGACTCCCTATTCACCAAGATCGAGGAGCTTCTCGACGACAAGACCGTCTTTGAGGAGACGCACAAGGAGCACGGTACGTTCAGGAAGCCCCATCTGGCCCCAGAGGCATACTGACAACCAAAACCCGCAGAGTCCTTCCTCCCCGGCCTCGCCGAGTTCAACGAGTACCTCCTCTCTGTCCAGCCCACCCCCCAGACCTTCGACGCGACCAAGCTCGTGCGCATCATGGACGGCTTCGCGGCCAACTTCGAGAACCACTTCCACGCCGAAATCAAGACGATCGCGAACCTGGCCGAGCACCCCAACGCGCCCGCCCCGGACACACCGCGCGCCGCCGAAGCCTCCGCGACCTTTAAGAGCTGGGGTAAAAGCACGGTCGTCAAGGCAGGCACGTTGGACGTTGTCCCCTTCTTCCTGCTGAACCTGGACCGTTCCACCCAGTTCGAGGAGGGCCAGTGGTCTAACTGGCCGCCCATCCCCGCGCCTATCAAGTGGGGGCTGATTAACATCGCGGGCTGGTTTAACGGCACATTATGGAAGTTCTCGAGCTGCGACGCCTCGGGCGCCAGGAGGGAGCTGTACGCCCTGCAGGGCGAGAAGGCCAAGGGGTAGGTGCCCACTGGCCTGACCACGCTGTTTTTTGCGAGCTTGTGGTTTTGTGCTTTGTATTGTCCAGTCTGAAAAGCGTTCCTATTGAGATTTGGCGCGAATGGAACTGGGAGTTTTTTTTTGGGGGGGGGGAGGGGGGGCTGAAGGCTTGATATTATATGATTTGACATTCCATAGCAGCTGTGCATCTACCCTATGTAGGTGGAATCGCCTAGCACTCAGTTGGTCCGGAAAGAGCGAAAGGAGAGGTCTCTCCAGGTTTGTAGGGTCGGAATAGGCGCTTCATCATGCTCAGAACGCTAAATGACAAGGCTTCGAACATCAATGAGCAGCAGAAGCAGAAATCGGCCATCCAATTTTAATCGTTCCGACTGTTGGGGACGAGATTGCATACCTACTTGGTACGCAGGTTGAGAGGACCTGTGCCAAGATCGGGGCCGTTCAAACGTGGCTTCGGCATGGGAAACACTGATGGGCTTCACAGACGGGAACGTCGCAACCCATTGCCACAAGACTGTCTTGCTCCTGCCTGCCTCCCTGAACCAGGAACAGGTGTTGCTGCCATTGCATACGGACTTCTACAAAGACAGATCGTGGAAGTTGAAACCAACCTCGCCATCCTATCTCGGTGCACAAATAGGAAGGCCTGTGTTTCTGCATCCTGCCGTCAATCTCCCACCATCCACAAAGTCGCCCCGCTGCCCGCTCCCCATTCCTGGCTCCTTTATCTTGGTCCATTTTTAGTGTCCGTTCTTCATCGCAGGCAGTCCAAACCGTCCTGTCCACGCGTGACCGAGGGAAGGTGAACGGCCTGCTGTCTTTGTCCCAACCGACCAGATCTTGCCGCCAGGGCCCGCTTGCACCCAGCCCTCGACCCAATTCAACCAGTCTCTCCGCTTCTTTACGTTGATCCCGTCCGTCTTGTTGGATGACAACCAGCCTGCCAACATTTCCACCCACTGTAGAGCAATAGTAATCTTGGGCTGATCTCCGACCACCCAACAACAAAAGAGTCAATATGGATATGTCGGGTATGGACATGGAGACGATGTCAGCGACGACGTTGACTACATCGACAAGCGCAACAGCCATGTCATCGACGTTAACGGATAAAGCAAGCAGCACGGCCACTAGCGCAGCCGCAGCAATAGCAACTGGTATGGGGTCGATGGGGATGAGTATGAGCAACGTTGTAGGCAGCGCCGGGAGAGTTTGCGGAGATACAGGTGTGTACCTCGACCCTTGGCCCAACCACGAGAGGCAGCCACACATTCCAGCTGCTCAAGAACGCCTTGACACGAGTAGTTGGGCTACTGGCTGACTTTTTTGACCCCTCTGTTCTCTACAGATGCTATGGAACTGGCACACGATCGGGGCATGCTTCATCACGCCACAATGGCAGATCGCCACAGAAGGGGCCATGGTAGGCACGTGCTTCGGCGTGATCTTTCTCGTCATGGCACTGGAAGGCCTCCGCCGCAGCGCAAAGGAATTCGACCGCTACCTCATCAAGAAGCACAAGGAGGTTGCTGAGTCGCGCTACCACCAGGTCTCGCCCACGGCTCCAGCGGACACGGGCAACCCTATTTCTGTGCTGCCGCCCCCCGTGACGGCTCCGCCACCCGCCGAGTGCTGCACGGGATCTAGGAAGTCGAGCTCTACGGCGGTGGCACCTGAGTGGTCGGGGCTTGTGCATGGCGGCGGTGACGCCGCCCTCTCCAGCGTCAAGGAGAAGCCGGGCTTGCCTGGTCAGGTTACTTGGGGTCGCGCTGCTACCACGGCTGCCGCTGAGGGGATAAGTGTTGTGACAAGTGGAGAGTCCGGGTGTTCGGCGCCGTTTCGCCCCAATTTGTGGCAGCAAATGATGAGGGCGCTTTTTCACGCGGCGCAGTTCACCGTTGCGTACTTTGTCATGATGTGAGTAGCTCGCCAACCCTGCAATGATGCCCATGAAAGACCCTTCGTGGGGCCGTTGCTTGGATGTAACATGTGCTGACGAAAGCTTGCCCCGTATCACAGGCTGGCCATGAATTATAACGGATACATCATTATATCGATTATGGTGGGTGCGTATTTCGGCTCTTTCATCTTCAGTTGGGAAACGTTGTGGGAGGGGCCGAGGTCCAACACGAGCGTGTCGGAGGAGCCCACGATCTGCTGCTCATGAGGCATTTTGGTTAATCGGCTTCCTGAATATGCTGGTTGAAAAACTTACGAGAGAGACAGAAATAGACATGGTGTTGACTCTTTGGTTGGGCGAAAGCTAAAATGTATCAAGTTTGAGTGGGTGTGGCACACAACTGGTCCACTGCTGCCTGCCTGTCATGTATTCAGTAGGCGATATTGGTTTGCTTCTAGTGTTGAACCCTTGGCGCTGGTGGCCGCAGAAAAGGTTACTGCCCTTCAAATGAGAACGGTTGTAGTACTTAGGTATTTGTCGAGGGGTTGACTTTGAGCAGGCATGAAGACGCGTTGATTGACCGACCAAGGTCAATGCTGAGTAATCACAGAGCATTGAGTTCACAAACAGGGATGAGATGGTTTGAGTAAAGATGGCCCTGATCCACCCTTTTTGCTACTCATCCTACACATGTGGTGGTCCCTGGCTCTACTATCGCATCGAGACAATTCATTTCCTACCGTCATCCCATACCGCAAAGCAGGGTTCTTGTCCTAGGTGTTCGAACCAGGCACTCGCATTCATTCCTGCAACACTCGGCGGCGACGGTTTTGGCTGCGCCATCGGTGCCGTTGGGAATTTCTTGGCACGGCGCGGCTTACCAAGACCACACGCGCTTCGGCGCCAGCCATACTGCACTACACCCCTTGCATTTCGCAGAGTAGACACGGGGAAGATCCTCTTATCTAGATTCCTACCAGCCAGCCATCACCGCACGGCGTAGTGTGACCATCTCAAGCCCTGGCAAATGGATACCATTCGACGCATAATGACCAACAAGCCGTTGGCACGTAGCTCAGACGGTTGCTGGACATGTCGTCTTCGCCGAAAGAAATGTGACGAGGGCAGGCCTCGCTGCGCAGTTTGTGCGGCACTCGAGATATCGTGCCTCTACAGCGATGAGAAGCCCGAGTGGATGGACGGTGGTGAACGGCAGGCCAAGAAAGCCGACGAGGTGAAGGCAGAGGTGAAGAAGAAGGGCGCCTGGAGGAGGGAAAGGAAGTACCTGACGGGCATAGAACCCGGCATCGAGGAATTGAGCATGGCCGATGCTCACCAAGACGAGGCCAGCAGGGCAGCTCCTACAGGTACAGGTACAGGTACAGGGGCACACAAGGGGCCGTCATCGGCAAGCAGCTCAGGGGATTCGCCGCAAAACTCGACGTCTGACGGAACAAGTAACAACACGCCTCCATCCTCGACCTCCGAGCCGGCCGCATATCCCGCTGCGGGCGGTATGTATATCCAGGGACAGCATTTTCCTGCGCCTGCAGCAACGCACGAGGCACCATCAGCAGCAGCAGCAGCAGCAGCAGCAGCAGCAGCATCAGTGACTTTAGTTGGCTACAACAATCTCAATGAGCATGATCTCCTACATCTCACGAATTACCTCGATTACGTTTTCCCTTTCCTGTTCCCCTTCTACAGGCCGCCACTACTACATTCCGGCCGTGCCTGGTTACTTATATTGCTGATGCGCAAGCGGACCCTTCTGCACTCGGCGCTGTCGCTGTCGACGTACTTCTTTGCTGTCGCAACCGAAACGCTGATCCCTTGCCACGAGTCTTGCCGCGAGCACAACCGCTCGGGGCTGGAGAAGCAGCACGAGCTGACTCTGAAGGAGCTGCAGAACGACGTCGCGGTGGTGAACCAGAAAGGCGTCGGGTCGGACCTGGTCGAAAGCGCTCGGATCATGGAGAGTATCGTCCAACTGGTGGTCTTCGAGGTCGCCGTGACCCGCAGAGTCACAAGTGCGGAGAGCTGGATGGTGCACCTCGACGGGGCCTTTGTCATGTTCGAACAAATTATGGAGGCCCATGGCTCGAGCGGCGAAGGGGACACGAGACGCTACTGCTGGCACGCAATAACGGCGCAACTGGGGGCTGGCTCACAGATGCCTACACTGGGATTCACACCGTCCGGAGACCCGTTTCCTTCTAATTCTGACCAGGCGGCAATGCGGTTCTTCACGACGCTCTTGCTATTTGCCGATGTCGTTTCTGCCACGGCACTGGAGACGTCCCCAAGGCTGTTCAACTTCCACGGCATCTTACTCGACTCCATCTCGGGAAATTTCGGCGGGTTCGAGATCAACGGGCCCCAGCTCGACCTCGAGAGCGTTGTCGGCGTCAAAAACGATGTCATCACCCTGCTCGCGCAGGTGGCAGACCTGCACGCCTGGAAGAAAGAGATGGCAAAGGCAGGGTCGCTGTCGGTGGTTCAGCTCGTGACGCGCGCATCGCAGATCGAAACACTCATCCGGGGCTTGATTGCGTGCCTCGAACAGGAGAGAGAGAACAATTGTCACAACAACAACAACAGTCAGCACACGATGGAACCGATAAACTTTATCTCGCAGTATAATGTCGGCTTGCCGATCGTCAAAGGCTCAAGCACCGAGTGGACCAGTCTGGTCTGGGCACACGCCACCCTCACATACTTATCCACCGTCGTGTCTGGGTGGCAGCCATCGTGCCCCGAACTGAGAGCCAGCGTTGCTGCCACAATAGCCCTGCTCGCGGCTGCGCCCGCACCCGCCTGTGTCCGGTCCGTTGTCTGGCCCTTCTGCGTGACCGGATGCCTCGCTCTGCCCGAGGAAGAGGGGTTCTTCCGCAGCATAGTGGAGGCGCTAGGACCGCTGTCGAGCTTCGGGACGATCGCGGCGGCCCTTCGAGTTATGGAGGGTGTGTGGGCGCGGAGAGGTCAACTCGGGCCGGAGTGGACTATGGCTGAAGGGCTCAGAAGTGTTGGAACGGCCGTTATGCTTTTCTGAGGTGCTCGCTTGTCCCACGCCGCGGTCCCTTCCAAGGTTCTTTGTACGGATTTCCAAACAACTCCGGGAAAATCAGAACAGCGCGAGGCCCTGGTTCCTGAAGAGTAAGACAGACTCGGCAGTTCCCCCACAGCGGCGCCGCCGTGATACGATGAGAATCATGACGGGCTTTTAGTCACTTCGACAGTCAAAGGGCCTGATCGAGACTACGCCTCTGTCACGGTCGGCAAGAGGGGACAGTGCTTCGCCAGCCGGCTCTTGCTGGCTCTCGCTTTTATTTTATCTGGTCTTTGCCCACCGGTCGACTTCAGCATGCCGTCTTTGTGGTCTAATTGGCTTGAAGTTAGGGTCTAACGATACGGCTCAAGTGACCGGATGGCGGAATGGCATGAGTTCCGGCCTGGAACTCGCTACATCAGAGAGAGTCGTCCGTGCGTCCGAATCCCAGGACTACATTGACAATACGGCTCGGCCACTCGGGTGCCTGCGTGTCCACCCAGGTGCAGATCCAGTGAATCCCCGTGGCCGAAGCTTAATTCAACAACAGACTGCATGGCCAGCGCCATCAATTTGTTGTTCGGAAGCCATGGCTCCAGTCTCCATGCCGAAAAGGCTCTTGAGGGAGCTGGCCTCTTAATGCTGCGGCTGAACGTTGTTGCATATGTCACATCCATATGCCGTCCACTGTGACCTCACAATGGCTGCTGTTTCAAAACGCATGTTGCACTTATTTCGCCTGCCTGAACAAGTTACTTCGACTCTGATAATTTATCTGATGCGAATGATATCGGCTTGGTCTGTGCAGAATCAACAGCGTTTGTTGAAAGACTGAGCCATGCGTCACGTGCAGATTTGTTGTCGCTATTATGGATCCGGAGCAAGGCCCACGATGCCCTGCAATTTACTCTGCTTCACCTCCGGCCCGAATCAGTGGAGCCCAACCAGCTTTTGGGGCCGAAAAGGAAGCACAATGGACGGTCGACCCCCGAGTTCTAGGCTGAACCACAGGGTGTGGAGTGCCTGTTCGCTGGTGAAGTCAACAGTTGACTCCTGAACCCTGAGAACATACTTAAGTGCGGGCTCTGTCCTTTCATAACGGAGACCGCCATCGACAAATGCAGCCGAATTTGTTGGCAAATATCCCCATTATATATATTTATGAAAAAAAAAAAAGAATTAGTAGGCGTTCTCAGAGTCGAAAAGGGTACCGTTGCTTGACCAGCGGGCCTCGAGCACTGCTCCAACGCCCCATAGAAGAGACACAACAAACATCGAGATGGTTACATTATCAAGATTCGTCGCAGGCGCGGCTGCCTTAGCAGCAACCACTCAAGCGGCTTCCCTCCAGCAGGTCACCGACTTTGGTCCAAACACATCTGAGACTAAGATGTATCTCTACGCACCAGACTCCCTCAGCTCTGCGGGCAACGAGACCAACGCCCCAGTCGTCGTCGCCATCCACTACTGTACAGGCACGGCAGAGGCCTACTTTTTCTGGCACGCCCTACCCGGCTTTGGCCGAGCAGTATGGTTTCTACGTGATCTACCCAGAGTCACCCTACGACGGGACCTGCTGGGATATCTCCTCGCAGGAGGCGCTCAGCCACGGCGGCGGGGCGGACACGAGCTCGATCGTGGAGATGGTGTCGTATACCCTCAGCACCTACGGCGCGGATGCCTCGCGGGTGTTTGTGACGGGAAGTAGCTCGGGTGCGATGATGACCAACGTCCTGGCGGCGACCTACCCAGACGTCTTCAAGGCGGCCACCGTGTACTCGGGCGTTCCTGCGGGTTGTTTCTACACGGGGACGGTAGACGGCTGGAACTCGGTGCTCTTCGGGCGAGAGCATCCACAGCCAGAAGGAGTGGGCGGATACTGCGTTGGCCATGTATCCTGGTTATACTGGTCCGAGGCCGAGGATGCTTGTTTTCCATGGGACTGCGGACACGACATTGTTGCCCCAGGTGAGAGGAGGAAGAAGAGACATGTGCATCACCCGTCCCATTGAGCGTAGGCTGACCAAGTTTTCGCGCAGAACTTCAACGAAACTATCAAGCAGTGGACCGGCGTCTTTGGATACTCGGATGTGCCTGAGCAGACTCTGGAGCAAACGCCTTCGGCCGCTTACACCAAATATGTGTATGGAGAGAACGTGGTTGGCATATACGGAACTGGGATCGGGCACACCGTGCCGGTGATGGGAGATCAAGACATGGCTTGGTTCGGAATTTCTTGACACCACGGCAGCTGCTCAGAGGAAGTTGCGGGCTTTCTGATGGGCTGAAGGCAGCAGGTAGCATTGCTTCTTGATGTGCATATATTGGCTGCGGCGTCTAGATAATCACCGTAATCCCCTGACTTAAGGCTTAGTCCCGTATCAGACGCAAAGAGTTGTGGGGTGCATCACGAGCAGGGCATGGCGTGATTCTGTCCGTATTGCGCTGGGGGCAGTTGGCAGCCTCTGGGCCTCTCAGCCTCTCAGAGTGGATGGAGCCCCTGCATTGCAAGACACGCTCGGGTTCAAGACAGACAGACATGTCGGTACAGTAAGTCTTCCTCCGTACAGTAGTATTCGGATTTGCCACGATCTGCCATTGTTATTGCCGCAACCGATCCAAATCTTCTAGTTTGACTGTTTGACTTACATTTGCAGTGTCTCGGAAAAGGCCCGGGGGGTGAACCGTGAGGCGGCCCAATGAGAGGGGTGTCTGTGGGAGGAGAGTCCGCAGTGCCCTTCCTAATTTCGGCCGCCAAAGACAAGCCGGGTGCCCGCGAGCTTGCTGCAGTGATCGGATAAGGCTCTGTGTCTCTTATCTTGGCAGGGACACACTCACGCAATAACCAGGCCAAGCTCCTCATCAGGCACAAAATCTCGAGTAAATGGCCTCTGTGGCGTCGTCTGGGGCATCGGTAAACCAGTCTGCAGGTGCGCCATGATGCTTTCAACAAGCCTCGAACGAGGAGGATTCTATTCATCATCTCACTGTGAGATGCTCCAGGTCATTAGCCGTATTGGGTGCTGGCTCTAAAGATCCTTACCTCTTTTGGGAGGCCCAATTCTACCATCACGAGCACCAGCAGAACCAGCTGGTGTGAAGTGAAGCTTTGGGGAGCCTTGGTCGCTTGGAAGATGATTACAAGAGAAGCTTAGCAAGGATTACTGTAGGGTGAGCCCTGGGCAGCCTGGTCACACAGACCCGCTGTCAATCTCGTTAATCTCGGGCCTTAACCTCGTGGGGTGAGCACCTCCCGGGGACACCCCGAGACAAACGGTCTAGCGCCAGGGGCAGGGAAGGTTCTTTTTAGGCTAGTGGAATCCTGCACTGTCACATCAACTCTAATCGACCAGTCGACCAGTCTGCCACTCCCAAACCGTCATCAAATCACGACAAGTGTCCTACCCACAATAAGATAAGCCCACCCCCCTCAGGCAAAGGCTCACAGCATTGATGAAGTCATTTATATTCACGCGCTGCGAGGCAACGCGTTGATCTGCCACGGAATCTGGTTCCGAGGCCACAGGCAGACAGGCAGAACAGAAACATGGCAGCCATGGTCGAGCGCCCCCTTTTTTTTTTCTCGGTTGTGTCGGCGTACTTCCTCGTCCCAGCTCCCACCCAGCTCCCCATCCGCTCGCTGGCCCTTCTAAAGTTCCCCATTTTCCCGGGGTCAGCAGGGAAAAGCCAAACCACGCCAGACGATCTCTCTGGCGGGCCCTGACTGTCACTCCACAAACACGAATCAACAGCGACTCGGCCAATGCCGATTTGATGAGCAACCTTTTTCGTATCTGCACAAGGCCAGCTGAACCCTGCCAGGCACCGCGTTCACCACCCCTGACTCGCAGAAAAGGAAAAAAACAAGCTACCTTAGGCTGCCTAGGCACACTACCGTGGGCTAAATTTGGGGTGCTGGGGCTGCTGGGGCTGCTGGGTTAACTGTGTGTGGTGCGGTACTCCGTACTCCGTATACCACAGTACGGCACACCACAGCATCCGCCTGACAGGCCATGCGTCTTTGTTGATCCTCTCTGCTTATTGTTACTCTGCTTGGTATAAGGTAAGCCTGCATCCGCGTCGCCGGGGTCGAGGTCTGTTTTTGATTCCTCTGTTCTCATCGCCAGACTTTTGTCCAACGACACGCCCACGATCGTTTATTGTGCTTCCAGCTAAATTCGTCACTCGCTCACGAATCTGTTTGATCATTTCTTTTTTTCCCGAAACAGAATAAATAACCAGCAACTAATTTTCAAAATGGTCTCCTCCCTGGCCCTCCTTGCTCTCGCCTCGGGCGCTCTGGCCCTCAAGGTCACCTCGCCCGACTCCAACACCATCTGGAGCACCGGCGAGAAGCAGACCATCGAGTGGGAGTCCGTCTCGAGCGACGAGCCCACCTTCAACATTTACCTGTCCAACAAGGCCACCTACCCTCCCACCGACGTCCTGCTCGCCTCCAACGTCGAGACCAGCGCCGGCTCCTACGAGATCGACGGCAGCAAGCTCTCCAACGGTGACAGCTACACCATCAACCTCACCAACGGCACGAAGACCGAGCAGATCTACGCCCAGTCGGTAAGCTTGAAATTCCCGCCCACGTCTCGCAATACAATCACAACCTGCTAACACACTTGCGTCGCCTTATAGAACCAGTTCAACGTCACCGAGGGTTCGTCTCCCTCCTCCTCCACCTCCTCCTCCTCCTCCTCCGCGTCCTCGACGGCGTCCGGCTCCTCGACTGCCTCCTCGTCGAGCACTGGGGCTGACTCTACCGGTACAGCTTCGTCCACCGCGAGCGGCTCGAGCGCCACGGCCTCGGCCACCGGCACCAGCAGCGGCGCCTCCTCCTCGGCTACGTCCACTCCTTCCTCCACCTCCGGGGACTCCAGCAGCGCCAGCGGAACTGCCTCCGCCACCGGCTCCTCCAGCAGCTCGACCTCGTCTTCGGCTGCCACTTCTGGCGCTGGCAAGATCGTCGCCAGCTGGGTCGGTATTGCCGCCCTCGCCGCCCTGGCTCTGTAAAGAGCCTTTGAAATGTGCGGATAGGGCAAAGGCGAGCGATGAAAAGTGGTAGTTGCCAAACAGGAAAGATGGACTCTGCTGTTGTTGTTTTTTCCCTCGGACCGCATGCATCGTTTTCCACCACCACCACCACACTAATAATAGACGGGGGTTAATGTGTAATGAAATAGATACCACGCTGTATTGTCATTGAAGGCTTGTGTTGTCAAGAAACACTTTTCAAAACAAGAACATCAGAGGTGTGGTCCCGTGTTGTGAGCGACGTTAGTTCACAATGTCGACAATATCTTATTTCTGCAAGGCCAATAACAAACATCTTTGACCCCCATCCCATTGCCTGCTCATCGTTGCTTCTTTCCCCAGTTTGATGATTTTACTGCCCGCTTCGTTTTCTGTTTTTGTTTGTAGAGCCTTGCGAACAAAGTTACGCAAGATGACAGTGTCGGGCGCACACGCATTCGGGTATGACAATTTATGCCACATGCTCTCTTGGGGGCACACAGCAAGCCAGCCTCGAAAGTTTGAAAATCGCCGTCGCATTTGAATGTCTGACTAGAGCAAAATGCATTCATTCATGAGGAAGCATCGAGGGTTTTTGAGACATGAGCCCACTCCAAGATGAAGAGAATTTCATAGCAGGAGAAACGCCTCAGCAAGGCCCAATCTAATCTCCCCCAAAGTTCTCCAAACCCGTGCTTTCAGTTTTGTTGGGTGTAGCAAAAGGGATTCCAGAGCAACGCCGGAAACAACAACGAATAGCGCAACCCCGATCGCGAAATCAACCCAACAGCCCCTTCCATGTCTTCTCAGAGCTTCTTCGATCGGTCACGAACGGTCTCCTCATCACCGTCAGACTCAGCGGTGTAGCGAGGATCCAGCCAGGAATGCGCAACCCTTACCTGCTTGACAGGAGTCTTTTTGAGCATCTGCTCCGCGTCGTCCCGTGCCTGACAGATCATGTTGACTACGTCACTCTGCGCCATCTTGGCAGGATGTTTGTCGCCGTATTTCTCTGCGGCGCTCGGAGTTAGCCATCAAAGCAACCAAAAAAAAAAAAAAAAAAAAAAAAAAAAAAAGCGTCATAGGAAGCTGGCAAGAAGCAGGCCACAGGGTAGTCGTAAAAAAAAAGATTGTATCTAGAAGCTGCTTACTCTTGTAAAGGCGGCTGTAGGCTTTGATGCAAGTCTCGATAAGGCCAATCTCAATGGACTGGCCGGTCTCGCGGAGCCCATGGACCATACAAGCAAAGACTTTGCTGTCCAGGCAGTCGACGTCTTCGAGTTTGGGAAAGAGGTCCTGTACATGTAAGCGGTTAGTCGCCGAGTCTTTGAAAGACCACCTCCTAGGTAGGTGTGAGAGACGAAGCGGGACTCACCAGAATCTCCCGCAGCTTTCCATCGCAAGCCTGCAGGTCAGCATCCTTCTTGGAGGAGGTGCTCAGGTACGGAGCGAGGGCACTGGTAGGGCTTGGTGCGCTGCGCCCTTGGATGCATTCCAACATCGTAACAGACTGGCGAAGGCCCGGAACATCCCGGCTCGCCTCAAGCTTGTTCACCATGTTCTTCAACTTGCACGCCAGGTGACGCGTTTGCTCCCCAATCACAAATGAGGAGGGTTCAGCCACGCCGTCCTCGCCCTCCCGCGCCTGCGTGTCGCCTCGGAAGCTGCCGCCCATCTTTCTGCGGGTGCTCGCGGCCTGGCCGCCACCGCTGGTATCGAAAGCGACCCTCTTTCTCTTCAGGCCGAGCTTCAAAGCCTCGGGCTCGGCGACGGAGAGCTCGCGCACCATGTTGTCGAGGAAGCCTTTGAAAATGGGATCCGAGGGGGATATGGCGTAATCAGGGTAGGCGTCCTCGATACCATCGTCACCCTGGGCACCAATGGCACCGGGACCTTCGAGATCGATTGCGGCTGGTGACTGCTTTTCCGCGACAGGACTCTTCTCATGCTCCTCGCTCTTCACTGGGCTCCAAGCTAGATCATCCTTCTTAGTCAGCGCAGTTGAAGCACGAAGGTTACGGCTGGGCGCCGCCTTTTTCCCAGAGGATTCAGGGCTTGGGAGGTTGCCAGCTGTCGGGGTGACGGGGTCCGAGACAGGGCTCATCGCGTGCTTCGATGGGGTGGATGACTGGGACGCAACAGGAGGAACAGGGGCAGGCGGGAAGATCGTGTTCCTGATCTTGAGCTCCGTGGCGTGTTTCCGCTTCATGATTCCAACGACGGCATCGTCGCGGAACGCCTTGAAGAAGAAGACCTCCTCGTTATTCACCTTCCAGCCTTGGCAGAGCTTCGAGCCCGTGTCCGAGGTAGTCAGCGCGTAGAGGTGCCACGTCTTTATAGGTTTGTTCTGCACCTTTGCGACAACACGGAAGGCTTTCGGGCTGTGTGGGATGACGTCCAACTGGTCATCCTCGAGGTCGACGAGAGACTGGGCCTTCTTTGCCCTCTTCTGACCTTTGCTCGGTGTTTTCGCCACGTCTTTTGCCTGAGCCTCGGCGCTGTCGTCTCTGCCGTCCTGCAGAACTGCAGGTAGCATGCCAACCCAGACACATCTCACCGCCTTCGAGGCGCGCTTCATCTCGACTTCGTGGGGCACGAGGGTGGGGCGTATGTGGGCATCGCCTTGCTTTTCGGCCCTTTCGACGTACTGATGGATAGGGGTGCCCATGCATACTTTCTCTGTGAAAATGGTAATGCCATCCGTCATGTTCTGGGGTACTTGGTGGTCATAAGCCTGGCCGGTGTAATTGAAGGCATACTTGTCCTGACGATCCAGGTCGGAAGACTCTGATGACATTCGAGAGTTAGATCCATCACTCATTTGAACGTCAGACAAGGCATCAGACGAGGCGTCTCCCTCCTGCTCGGCAGTTGCCGCATCGGCCCCCACCGCTTCAGTCTCTTGAGGCACTGTGGCAGCTTGTTGCACAGTCGACCCAGCGCCCTTAACCTCTGCCTTGTCCTCTTTGCCAAGTTGGTGGGGCGAGTTAGGATTACAAGGGACTGGAATTTCGAAGTGCGCAAGGTGCGCGCCGTTCTGCTGATATCCGTCATATGGGAGCGTAGCAGTGGCATTCGTTGAAGGGGTCTGCATTGTGTTTGGAGCAACGGAGTTCCTGTGATTTGTAGGGTCACCAGTAGAAAGCTCCCCGGGGGCCACGCTTCCCCCAACGCCTTGAGAAGCCATCAGGGCAACCGCCTGGGACTCAAGAATTGGAGGGTCGCCAGTGCCAATGTCAGTAGAGGGAGGGGCTTCCTGGGCCATGGTGATGGAGGGGGTCTTGCGGCCGTGTTGTGTGCCTGTTGGGTGGAACGCTAGGGACCACAGAGTGAAAGAGTCTAATGCGAGAAAGAAACGAAGTGGGAGAAAAGTTTTGAAAATGATTGGGAAAAAAGTGGACGGAGAAGGTACTGACGATACTGTCGCAGGAAGGAACGACTGTTCCTTCACAACTAGTTAAATAGGCCTCTCGCAGAGGGGCCGTTAGGCAACCAGACTTAGCTAGAACAACAACCAAGAGAGACACCTATTACACAGTATCGTAAGTACGAAGACCTACCGACACTGATTAGTGGTTGCTGGGACCACAGATAGTTAGGTGGAAGAGACAAACCGACGAGGATTTCTCTCAACGATATCCTCCTCGTCAACGAGTGCTATACAGCGGTTTGTTGCCACTCTAGGCCTCCCTAACACCACAGACCCCTGGGCAACCCACTGCGAAGATCGATTACAAAGTACGGCTTTCCCTGCGATGCTCGTCGTACATCCGCTGCCACCTAACCAATACGCGTTATTCACGCACAATCTAGAACACCACATCAGGAACAACAAGCATCTTTTTTACACCCAAAAAGGACCTCCCCATCCCCCACAAAGCCTCGCGCCTTTGTTTGTTAACAACACTTGCAGCAAGAAGGCGCTACGCGGCAAAGCGCGTTACAAGCTAGAGTAAGTTATAAAACTGCTTTTTCCCGGCTAACCCTAGAGAAGAGGACACTTAACGCGTCCCCGCGCCTTAAATTCTAATTTCAAATTCCCTCCTGCTAACGACATTTTAAATTTCTTTCCCAACAACACCAACTTTAATAACACTACTTTTCCCTCCTAGTATATCAACTTCCCACACATTAATATAGATAATCCCACTATCCTGCCTAACTACTTGTTTCGCTATATACAGCCATTGTTGCAACCCCCTTGTTACAACCCCCTTATTGCAACCCCCTTAAACAGCATTAGCATTATAGCTTTCTCTAGCGGCTAAGCCGCTATAAAAAACAATAGTATAGTCCTCATAGGAGGATACAAGATAAGCAAGCTGCTAACGATATATTTAACACTTAACTTAGCTTACTATAGTTATATATAAGCTAGACTTTAGTTTACCTTACTGGGCTAAGCGGCTACGGTAAAGCACCTTGTTATAACCCTCGCAAGCTTGCTAGTAAACTACAACTAGCAAAGCCTTTATAATAACAACCTTTTTTATGCCTATTAAGAAGATTTTTTGTCCTAGATAAAGAGCATATTTGCAAAACTACTAACAATATACTAAAAAACGCTAAAAATTTTTCTATAAACAAAAGGCATATACATAGAGCGCAACAACTAACCTATTGCCCTATAGCTACATGCTTTTATATAATCAAAAAAAAAACTGCCGTAGGTAAACTTTAAGCTTTGCAACGTTTCTTTTGTACCAAAATCTTTAATAAACAAAGCCTATATAAAATTGCTAAAGAAAAACCTACCACTAGCAAAAGCTTAAATATTAGTAAATCCACAGCCTTAAAACTTAGTTGTCTAGCAACATCAGGCAGCTAAGCTAACTAAGCACGCAAGAGCACAAAGTCTAGGGCTCCAATTATTGCAGCAACCTAAGTTACAACAAAACCCGCAACTATTGCCCCCCGTAGTTTAACTACTATTCTTAGGCTACGGAGAAGGCCCGCAGCTACCTCAAGGAAACTCAGGCTATAGAGAAGGCCTGCAGCTACCTTAAAGAAACGCGGCGTTAATATACAAATAAAAACTAAATTTGTTTGCACAACTACCGTCGGGTATACTATAGCCAACCGTAGAAACAGGAGTAGTTCCTAGAGTAGTTTCCACACTATTTAATCGATAAAGACAAACTTTGTACCAAAGGCATACTTTATACCTAGCACTACCCTAGTTACAAGATTCACAACCGCCGTTAACTATAACGACTAAGTATAATCCCTATAGAATACTTCCCCCTTAGCATATACTAAACGAAAGATTAGAATTAGCGAAGTTCGCATAGTTTGTAAAAACTTTTAAATCTTCCTAAAAATACTCCGGAGATCTATATAACCTATTAAACAACAAAATAAAGATATTCTTTAACATCTACTATTATACTAAAATCTAACTAAGTTAATTCTATATAGTTTTTCTTTAAATACTAAAAAAAAAGCAAAAACTTACTACCTCTACTTTGTAAATTAAGCTAACACGTTTGCAATAATATACTTTAAGATTAAAATATACTTTAATATAAACTTAAACTACTAGCATTACTATATAAACTAGATAACTACAATATTTATATAAACAAAAGCTTAAAACCTAAACAAGAACCTTTATAAGGTTCTGCAAATTATGCTTAATAAACTCCAGCTATACTAGCAAGCATTAAGTCTTAACTATATTAGAGAAAATAATCTACAAACAATGGTTATTAAGGTATGCAAAGGCGTACTAAAACTTAAAATAGTATTATTTAAACCCACCCAATTATACAAAGAGTTATTTTTAAACCTAAAATTCGTAGTAAAAACAAAACTTAGCTATATAAACTAGATAAATATAGTAGATAATGCTTAAAATTAATTCTACATTAACTGCAAGTATAATAGTTAGTTCCGGGGCAAATAGGAATAACTATTGCGAGGTTTCTATTAGGGGAACTAAGGATTTAAACGTAGCTAAGAAACGTTTAGAAAATGTAGGGAAATTAATAAAGGATGCCCATAGAAAAAAAGGTGCTTTATTTGTAAAAAGAAAAGCTACTAGTTAACTAAACATTTAACTAACGAAAGATAAAATGCAAGAATAAATTTCCTAATACAATGCAAATACAATAGTTGAAAAGAAGAAAACTTTAACAACTATTTCTTGAAATTCAAAGGATATAATATAAATAAGGAGGAATACTACAACTACTACAAAGGCAAAAATAATAGCAATAATCCTAATAACAAAGCACGTTTTTGCAAAGCTAATTTTCTAGCAAATAAAGCCTTTATATATAAACTTACTAGGTTAAACATTTTTACAAATATAACTACTATACTAGTAAGCTAATTTGTTTTGGAAAACAAATACTCTAAAATATAATTCCAAAGAATCCTCCTAAATACAAAAGCTTTAACAATTTTAACTACAAAATATAAATAATTCCTTATACTTTAGTAAAAATAACTAAAATATAAACTTAATACAACAACTATAGGAGCAGCTAAAATTAAATTTAAAAGTAGTATAGTTTTTAAATTAATAGGCACTATAGATATAAAAACCCCGGTAGAATTAGTAACATTCTACGTAATAACTACGCAAACACCTTTCCTACTTTACTTAGCGGATATAAATAAACTTAAAGTTTACTACAACAATATTATAAATCAGCTTACTTGCTAAGATAGTGTAACCACTATACTAGTTCTTCGAAAATAGGAATATCTATAGTTCTTTTTAGGAAAAACGGCAAACGCTATTTATTTTTTTTCCAAAGTAAAGTTAAAATAGCTACATTGCTAGTTTAAATATCTAGCAATAAATTAATTATATTAAATATTAAAAAAAGCAAAACATAAAGACGTAAATAAAAAAGCATTAGTAAAAATTAAAAAGTTTTACTACTAATATTAAATAAATAAACTAGCGCTAAAAAGATTTAAGTTTACACTATACAATAATTGCAAGTTTAACTACAAAATCCTAGTAAATGTAATATATCTAAGTAAATACCCTATATTATACGTTATTAATTAAGTAATAAGCTTTTAGGCCACTAAGTTTTTAAAGAATATAACAGCAAAATATATATAGTAAATACTCTAAACCTTATAAATTAATACATACTAAGGGCTATTAAACGTTGTAGTATATAACGCAAGTATAAACTTTGCATTCTTGGAATTTCGTGCTAAGGTATAAATAATGGGAATTTTATATAAGCAAGTTCTAATAAAGGTGCACTAGTTTATTGGCAAAGTTAAAAAGTACTATTACCCTTTTTAAAAAGCTTACAATATACTTTACATAAACCTTTATAGCAAAACAAATAACAAAGCTATTTTACAAATAGCTATTAAGGCCGTAAACAATATAGCAAAACCTAATAAGCTAGTACCTATACTACTTGTTTTTAGTATATACTTGCGAATATTGCACAAGTTACTACTTTTATAGCTAACGTAAAAAAAGGCAAAAGTAGTAAGCAAAGCTATAAAAATACTAAGGAAAACTATAGCTAAGAAATAAGTTTAAGATGCTTTAAACACTAGAAATAAACTTGTTGTAAAAATAAACTTTCTACTACAATACAACGTTTGTATATAGCAAAAGAAGGATAAATAAATAAGCCTATATAAAGTTATTTCTATTAATAGATATAATATTATACTAAACCTGTTAAGTAAACTAACAATATTTAGGTTTACTATTGTACGCCTATACTATAGAGACAATTATAAGGACAAACAACTATTACTGCTAAAGGCAACTACCGCTAGTTAGAACGCTTTAAAGCAAGGTGCTACTAGTTAGTAAAACCAAGAACCCAAATAACTTAAATAACTATTATCCCTAAAGATAAAGAACTATATTATAGTTGCTTATATTACAAGAAAAAAGAACAATAATTACAACTTTGCTATTAAGCTAAAACAGGATAGCGTAATTATAACGTTAGGCCTACTTTTTAAAAAATTAAATAAAATAGAAATTAATAACCTTATTGGCTAAAGAGTATTTAAATTTAAGAAGTATTTACTAAAAAAATATAGCAACTATTGTTTATTTAAGTCCTATATAGTATAAGAAGTAAAGAGTAAAATAAATAAGCTATATAAAAAGTTTTAGTTAATTATTTAAAGATATAACAACTAAACTAAGGAATTTATACTAATATAAAACTTAACAATCTAGTAAATAAGCTAGCAAATAATCCTTATAATTACCCTATTTTTAATATAATTCTAGCAAATAGTTTTAGCATTGCAAGATATTACTTAAGCTTATCTATAATTGTAAACCAAGCTTTAATAAACGATCTTTGCAAAGTTGCCAAAAGAACTTAAAAACTAATACCCCCGGGCACTATTATCTAGGTTGTAAAACCCCTATATAAAATTACTAAGTCTAAAGTATACTAGTTTAAAATATATTAAACCTACTATTATAAAAAACTAGAAATAAACTATTCTACGTATAATCCTTATTTTATAATTACAAAAACTGTATAGCCTTTTGGAGTTGCTAGAATATAGATAAATAATATATTGCTGCTAGCTATAGTAGAATTCTAAGAAAAAAAAGATAAAGAACTAAAAAAGGTAAAACTATAAGCTAAACTAAAAACTATATTAACGCTAAACCAACCTTTTAATTTTAATAGCGTTTATTTATTAATAAACGCTAATTGCAACATTATAGTATAACAAAAAGAATAAAGAAACAAGATTGCTTTTATTAATAGAATAGCTAAGGATAAACTGCAGCGCTACTTAAAATAAAGAGTATAAAAAGCATATATTACCTCTATTTGCTAACTAAAGGTATTATTTAACCTTTTCGCTATAGTATAAGTTTAATAGCTAAAGGATAAATATTATAAATTTATTAACAAACAATTGTTATAGTAAATAGAAAACGCTGCAAAAGGTATTTAATATATTCTTTTAAACTTAAAAATAGTAAAGCTATATATTTTTGTAAATAGTTTCTTTGTAAACAATTAGGATTTAATATTTTAGCTTAGTTTTATAATTATACTTAGCAATAAGTATTATATAAGTAATAAATTCAAGCTTAAAGAAAATATACTATATTAGTTGTTAACTAAATGCAAACGCGTAACTTAAAGTATACTAGCAAGTAAGATCTATAGAATAGTAAATAGCGTAAACGTTGGAATCTATCTAGCTACAACAATTAGAATAATTATAAAATAACTATTGTTATTAAATATTCCTTTAGTTATTTATATAAACTCCTATAGCTTATAGGAATACTTAGTAAAGCTTGAAATAATAAAGGAGAAATAGCTTATAATTAATATTATGTTGCTACAATAGTTGTATAAAGCAAAGGAGATTGCGAAAGTATAATGGATTAACGAGAAAAACAACCCGGTAAACGCTATAACAAAGGTAATACTAAACTTAGCTTTGCAAAAGCTAATTAATAATAACAAGCTTTATATATATATTAATGGCTTGGTGTAAAGGCTAGAAGTAAAAACTATTTAATAGAGGGCTTAATGGTACAAGAACCTTAAAAGCAAAGTTTTGGAAGTTTTATTTATAAAGGGAAACCTAAAGCTATTGCTATCGAGGACGGGTTATTATACTATAAAAATCTAAAGCTATTATTATTAAGGATGGGTTATTATACCATGGAGAAGAGCAAGAATATTGCTATTAGGCGGATATCTTGGGCATTATTATTTAAAAAAGAAAAAGTTGCGAGTGTTGCAAAAAGGAACGACTGTTCCTTTACAACTAGTTAAATAGGCCTCTCGCAGAGGGGCCGTTAGGCAACTAGACTTAGCTAGAACAACAACCAAGAGAGACACCTATTACACAGTATCGTACGTACGAAGACCTACCGACAGATACCCTGCAAATTGTTCAGCAGAGTCAGCGGACTGGAAGATGTGGGAGCACAGAAGGAAGTGCTTGGGCCTGCTTCTTGTAGGAGTGGTGAAATACAAGGACTTGTCTACAAGTAGGTTTTCAAGCAGAAGTAGGCGTCTGGCCAAAACAGCTTGGGACGACGGACTTCTTCAGCCCAAAACGTTTGGTTAGGAGAGCCGTACCTCGAGTCCTCGTTCAAATGAGTCCTCGTTCAAATGGTGATTGTACTGAGAAGAAATCCCCACCTGTTGAGATCGAAGGTCAATTGTAATTTGAGCAACACTTGGGGCCTAACGCATAGCGGCATCGCCCAAATAAATTCAAGTAAGGTAGCTGCGGTAAGAAAGAGCACACACTACCTACCTACCTGGATAGGTATCGCAAACTGCCACGATCAATTGCAACTGAAGAAAATCGGCAGCTGGTCAACCGAGTGCTTCCTGTGCTCAAATTTTCAGACACGAATTCCTTGGCCAGTACACAATTGATAGCTATCGTTTGCCAGATGAAATGCACATGATCATGTACCTCCAAAGAATTGCTGAAGGCTGTGTCTGCCTGAAATCTTTGTATGTCAAGGTCGAGTGCCAGGTACACAAAGTCCACCTTTCCACCAAAACCAGTTGACCCGTGGACCTTCCATTCAAGTAATTGTGGAGAAAGTAAATACCTGTTACTCGAGGCTCACTCATTTGTTGTGGTTGTTCCTACACTTTGTCAGCATTGTAATTTCCTTTTTTTAACCACTGGGTATCTGAGCGTTTGACCACCACCGTATGAAGGCACCACACACACATATAAGACTGAAGCCTTTTCATAAACCTCTAATGAGATTCTTTCCATTCAACCCATACTATACTGGAGATTGAAGGTTATCAGGTATCTAGGTATGGACGACCATTGATTCTATGTGTAGTACAACGTCTCTGAAGCGCCAGGCCCACGTCGTGACTCCAGATGCCAGGGACAGGGCTCGAGAGCTCGGATGGAGCCTCGAGGCAACTCCAGCGGCCTTCACCGGCCTGACGTCCTGTCTACTATCTTGAGACTTGGTTGGAATTTCAGGGGCGAGTACTTGATTCAAGGATACTTAAGTACCGTCATAGTAAATTGCAGGTTAATTCTAAGGGATTCATTGCTGATTGCTCTAGGAAAAGAAAATGAAAAGCCTAGCTAAGGTGGTTCAAAGTGCCCACGTTATGCTACTGACTAACGTTACCACAACTTTTCCCAGGCTCTCCTAAAGACATTCATTTCCTGCAAACGCGCCCTGACGTTCTCTTCGACCCCACCGTCTTCCCAGATCCTGCATTCCTCGTCACACTGCTCTTTCCCGCTCAGCAAGTCGGCCTCGGCCGCGGGCACAAATCGTGTCCGCTTGACAACTTTCCAGAGCACAAACATAAAAGGACCAAACGCCACTGCGAAGTAGTCTGTGATGAATGTCTGGTAGTTAAACGGTGCGAATACGTCGTAGCCGATGAAAAACAGAGTAATGCACCCCAAACCGCAGGCAAAGTAGGCGGCTCCGGGGGTCAGAGGTGCAACGTATGGCAGTGCTGAGATGGGCACCGCGTTGGGCTGTGCCATTCTTGCCCTGTACCAGCCAATGAAGGTCCATAGCATACCGGTATAAGTTGCAATAAGAGCGGTTGTTGTGAGGTCGACAAACCAATAAAAGACTGTGACGGTCGAGTTCGATGACACCAGGAAGGTGATGCAGGTGATCAGGGACACAACTGCGACGCAGTAGACGGGGACTCCGGCTTTGGTGCACTTGAGAAGGAACCTTGGTGCTTGGCCATCTGTGTGGACCCTGTCAGTAAACTTTCCATGGCATGAATCAAACCCCGCCCGAGATGTATGGAATAGTGCTAACCTCGTGCAAGACCATACAGGGTTCGTGAGGCGGAATAAAGGTATGCGTTTCCGCACGATCTGTGTGCAACAGTGGTTAGCTCATCTCCAATTTAAGTCAGGAAGCAAGAAGACAGTCAACTCACAATCCAGAAGTAAGAATCAAGAAATTGATCAGACTTGGCAACCCAGTGATACCCAAGTTCTGAATGCCAATCACCCAAGGAGATGCAGCCGCTCCAGCCCCGGAACCCTCAATGGCTCCCATGAGGCGCTCGTCCCTGGGGGAGCAGATGATGCCCACAGCGAGGACGCCAATGACATAAAACCCGACAAGCCGATAGAAGATGAGCTTCGCGAGACGTGGGATAGTGTGACGTGGGTTCTGGATCTCTCCGGCCGAAATGGCCAGCATATCGGGGCCTGCGATGGTGAACCCGGCGTAGATGACCACGGACCTGAGGAAATTCTAATGTGAGCACATGTCTACTTAAATAACTCACTTTCAACGAGGAACATTTGAATCAACTCACCACCACCCGAGGAATTTACCCGTGTCTCCTTCGGCATAATCTAGAAGCTGTTAATAACTTGCTACCCATACCTAGCTGCGGGTCCCGAAGCGCCATGTAATCGACAACATTTCAAAACGTAACGGATCCGTAACAGTGAACAGACAGGAAATTCGGGGCTTACATGGGATCATGTAGTTTCCATCACCCCAGTTCCTAAAGCCGTAGGCATCTTTCTCGGGGTTTCCGCCGCACATGGTGACGAGCGTAACCATAACGAGTCCAAACAGAAGCAGGACTTTGAGCGAGGCCATGACAAACTCGCTCTCACCGTACCACTTGACAGCAACAACGTTGAGGAATATACAGATCCCCATAGCCAGAGCTATCCAAGCTGCAGGATTGATCTCGGTGTTCCAGAACTGGATGACAGTGGCCACAGCGCTGTATTCAACACAGACCTAAGTGTCTCCGTTAGTGATAATAACAAGAGAAGATGTGATTCCCCATACCAGCATAGTTCCCGCAAAAAAGTATGTCCACCCCATTGCAAACCCGAGGGCTGGATCGACAAAGCGAGATGCAAGTTCGAATATTGTTCCTCGGATGGGCAGAAAGGTGCACATCTCGGCCACGCACAGGTAACATGGCCACACAAACAATATACCCCAGAACAGGTACCCAAGGACAAGCGACAGCGGGCCTGCTTGCGACAAGACGCTCCCAATGCCGACAAAGAGCCCCGTGCCGATTGATCCACCGATGGCCATGAGCTGGACGTGTCGTGGAGAGAGGCCTCGTTGTGTTTCGTACTCGGCTCGTCGCTCGAGGCCACCGCCGCCGGTGACCTTTACCTCACCCAAGCCCACATTGGTTTCGGATGCTGACTGAGCAGACGAGATGCCCGTGGGCTCCTTGTTGTCTTCCGGGACGCCCATTGTTGTAGGTCGGGCACTTGTTTGAGCGACTCGGTAGGAGGGACTTCTGGAACTTTCAAGGCACAGCTCTGTACGCTGTCAACCGAGAGAGCGAGCACTTGAGTCGGGTTACATGCTCAACACACACACTTCCAAGGTTATATATACTGCAAACGATCCGTCCCCTTCCCCGGACGTCGCGTGGTGTCTGCTAGTCAGCCATCCGCGTAAGGACCCCCGATAAGCAAGATTTGACCCCAGGAAGGGTGGAATCCCACATGCGAATCGTGCTTGGCGACACTCCCTCGGTGGGGACTGCCAAGGGCCGGCAGAGATAACAGATTACTCTGGGACCGCATCTTGGCCACCCATATAGGGCGCTATCGCCCATTCGATTACTGTCCGGATTGCTTAAGCTCAGTAAGGAGTTACGCCGCCCGTACCGGCACATGTCAAAAGTCCCGTCTGGGCTAGCCTCCGCCGGAGCATGTCGGCCACTATGCCCAGGCTACTGGCGTCTCTCGCATCTACCTGCCCCAATAGGCATCCATAGGCGAGTTTCCATGCCTCGAGTTTACTTAAAGCGAGGAAAGACCTATCTCGGGCATACGATCATCAAATCAGTTATACGTCACGGAATTCCCAAACTACTCTTCGTAATCCTATCGAACCTTGCAAGGAATTGAATCAAACCTGTACTCTTTCTTTTAAGGTGCAGCCAAAAGCGTGCGCTACTAGACTCCTGAGGTCCTGGGTTGTTTCTTTTCTCCCCTGAGCCATTTTATCTTTACAAAAAGACGTGCGTAGCAACATTGGGAATATTAGACGCAGCATGGGTCGAAAGTGCGCAAGGGCTAGCCCGGAATCTAGAACTGGCAAATAATAAAGAACTGTTATACATCACAACGTCTACAGACATCATATGTTTAAGTGATACCGAGCCTGAGCAAGGATCAATACCTTTCCGTGAAAGCCCCAGATCCATGCGGAATCACTGTTATGTGTAGCTCTACCGGCAGTGGGTGGGGTCTCTAAACTGTTGTTGTGCGGAAGTACAACAACAGTAGTACCGCTCTTTTACTTTAAACAGAAAAACTCCCACTCTCTCACCTTGGCAGTACTTCAACTGCTTAGAGGATAAGCGGTAATCAGAATAAACATCTCATTGATTTTAAACTGTCTAAAAATTGTTTACAGGAGAGGAATCGATTGTGAAACTAATATAAATAGTTGCTCCTTCTAAACGGAAATTTGTCCGCTTCCGAAGACCGTGTTGCGGCGGTGTGAAGATCTGTCCCAAGATCATGCAGGCCTAATATCTATCGCTCAATGAGACCCAAAATTCCAGGACAAATTTACTAGTATCATTAAATTAACAAGTGTTCATGCCACGGCCGAAAGTGTAAAAGTGATTTCGGCACTCCTACCGTCTTGTCTCAAGTTCAAAGAGCTCCGGATAGATTTTAGGTGCCAGGCAAAAAGATTCAAAATTTTTCAAGCTTTACGGCCCTGATGCAGGTGCTTGCAGTCGGGGACTCAAAAGGGGCACAGCAAAATGCAACATGCAAAAAGGCAAATCATGCATAACTAAGTAAGTAAGTAACCATCATGAGGGCATTCACACTTGAGCACCGCAACCGAGCAATCTTAATTTACAAGACGAAAATTTAAATCCAGAAAAATAAAACAAATCCAGAACTATCAAATAGATGGATCCTTTTACCCCCCCACCCCCTACAGAAGCTTAGCTGATGCGATTAACTCGGGGACGGGTCTCTGAGCGTTTACCACTGTATGAAGGGACCGTACGCCTTCGGGTCGTCTACGGATTAAGAACAACACCACTTACACTATAAATAGATAAAGAAACAGTCTAGCGCTTGTAATTAAAATCTCAAATGCTATCTTATTGATACTATTTACACGACTTGCTTTGCGTCCCGAAACGACGAACTGTGGTTGACAGACTCTCCCTGGCGACTTGCAGTAGTCTCAGTCTCAACCCCTATCCAGGTATCTACCACGATGGCACCATTATCGATAATCCTATCCGTGGAGTCCTCATCACTATCTCTACCCTGTGTGGAGAATATATTCACAGTATTTCCCTTCTTGCTCCTCGACCCATGAATAGTACCTTTACGAGACGCGCTCATTTCGAAAGCGTCGTTGCTCTGGATCGGGATGGACGATTTGTTCTTGGAGGTGTGAGACATTTCTCCTGTCCAGAAACGCCTGGTGAACAGTGGTCGCACTGGGAATCGATTTGCCCATGGTCAGTACAATCGCCAACAAGTGACCGTGAAAGGAACTCCGAAGAAGTTGAGACTCACAAATTGGAGCCTGCCCGACGCAAATGGCAACGAAATCCTCACGGCAAGACCAGATAGCCGCCGTACCGCCGTCGCCCCCGACCAAAACCATTGAGACGCGGAGAATGGCAGCGATCATGACAAAGATGCCGGCTGAGAAGATGATGACAAGGCTGATTTTTCGCTGGGTAGTTGTTCTCACAGTCAAAATGGCTGGCGCGGGAATAGCCATGATACAGAGATCAGTGCTGATGGTGACGTTAGTCATGCTACTGATTCAAAAGTATCACATTCCAGAACATCCCAGACCATGAGAGAGGGGGATAGATCCGTGAAGGATGAAAATTAATGCTTCACTTACAAAATGTTCATGATTAACGCAGGGAGCATCTGCAGGTTTAGGAGTCAGCCAGCCATCAAAGAAACGATGAAGTAGCTTCTGGGGTTTGCAGAAATATAGTGGAGAGCGGGCTGTAAGGTGGTTATAGCGTGTCTCACAACCTGATGCAGGCTGGAAACGGAGCATGCTTGTCCTCGAAGGGGGGGGGGGGGGGGGGGGGGGGGGGGGGGGAGATTGTGTGTAGAAGCTGCTTACGTAGAGCTCTGCTTGGGGCTCGCAATTTGCTCCTTGGTCTGGGTATACCACCCACATCCTGTAGTAAGGTCGACAAGATGCGAACAAGATGCCAATGATGGAAATGAAGGTACAAGAAACGAGAGCGAAGCTGGGCTTGATGAATTTGTCGGCGGCAAGTCCATCCACAACTCGCTGGTAGAAGAAGAGCATGTTGAACTTGAGAGACCAGATGAAGACGATATATGTCGCGACACCAGCACAGAACCATTGAGTAACCCAGACATAGGGAGCAGCCTCCTCTTCGGTCATGGTCCTCCGTTGTTCTAGCGAGAGTGTGTGGAGGTCGGCGTGGACACCGCAGACGTGTGCAGCGACGCTCATCACGGAGTACACGATCTTTCACGCATGGTTGAGTCAGTAAAGAGCTACTCGAGAGTGTGAATAGTATGACAAACCCATGAGAACCAGATGAGATAGTCATCCGGCTTGAATCCTTGGATACCGACCATACGCCACCTGGTTGCTACCCTCACAAATATCAACAAGGACCCCACGGCGTAGAGCGTCCACACTGCAACACTTCAAGTCAGCTATCAGAGCACCGAGGCAATGATTCCATGAAGATGCCAGTGTGAGTGGATTGGGCCACCATGTGGCCTGGAGGAAGAAGGCCCTTCTCAAGAGGGTGGAGACTTTATCCAGTCAAAGCTGCTTACTCTCGACCAGAGGGTTGTATGTGAACGCCATCTTGATTGCCGTGTAGTAAGTACCACTAGCTTAATCGTAGCCGGGTGATAGTCTAAATAGATCTGCGAAATCTGCAAGCGCATACCGGTATGGCCAAGTAGGAACGCCGAGCCGAGAAAGGGATTCCATGTGGAAGGGTGCAGCAGTGCGGACTGGCGGAGTTTTGTAGGCTGCTAGATTTCATGATCAGTCGCTTCTGCAACCTGGAACAGGCAGGCTCACAGTCTAACTCCTTTTTGGAACCACCTGGGCACTGTGAGAATCCGCCACAGACAGCTCTGGAGCCGAAAGCATCCAGGTATGCTGCACATGTGGATACCTGGCCAAAAAGAAACCTTTTAGAATGCCACTTGCACAATGATTGTGCCTACCTTCACTTTAAGGGTGTCTGGGGCCCTGCATCTGAACTCGATTGTCGGTCCGGCCTTTTTTGGCGAACCTGGCTTCCAAGGTTTGCTCCTATTAACATTACTCTCTGTGGTGGGTCCCTCAAGCAACATTTGAAAGGCAAGGGTTCGAGGGCGGAGCATCCTCCGGAGCATCCTCCATTATAATCTGACGCAGCAGAGTAAAGGAATTCGTTTGGGGGGGACTTCAGGAAAACGGTGCTCATCATTGCTGGCAGAAATGTTCTATACTAGGTGGCCATGATGCATGATTTTCCAAGCGGAGAGATATTGTGCTGCGGCTGCGAGCACTTGAGACCTGAATCCCAAACTGCTTCTAGATACCTACTTAATAAGTAGGTACTTCAAGTCAAGTGCTGAAGCATGTATGAGGTCGGCCGCCTTGTTGGGTTTGACTGTTGACAACAATACCTCGGTATCTACCTACTTGGAACAAACGAAGGACTCCGGATTTCCCGATTGGTGCATTCAAAGTTTACTACTGCTGCCATGACTTCGTTGTGCCGTTCCATCATCACGGAACTTCGAATTATGTTTCAGCCTGGATGGAACCTTGGAAGAGCACACAGCCGGATTAAGTAGCCAAGCACGAAACTGGTCCTTACTTGCTCCGTAGAAGCGAAGCCCAATCTTATATGAGGCGATCTTTCATCCAACGGTCAACTCACCTGGGCAAGGATCGACGGGTTGCATCAGGGGCGGGGCAACCAAAATACCAAGACATCGGGGGCCTCACGCGCAGCGGCAACCAATGAGCTGCCGGGCAGCCCGGGGAGGCCTTGGAGGCAAGACAACTTCTCCCATTGCCACGAGAAGCGACAGCATCGCGTGGATCGTGAGCGGAGGCGGGTGGGGTGTGCACAACAACACGTGTATAATGCAGTTAGCTCACCAGTAAGCGAGCTGGCGAGGGCCCGTTGGTAACGTGCATAACGTCTTGTTGTCTCCACTGCCCCTGCATTGGCACATGTGTACGGATTTTGACTGCATGCTCTTCAGTTTACATAAGGGAACAAATTTCCGCCCCAAAAAGGAATCACGGGCGGGCTTCGACACGAACCCTTGTTCTCAAAGCTGTCAAAATCTATCCGTGACGCCGCTCCCGAAGCCGAGTGATTTCCGCCCCTGATCGCCATCATGACTGACTACAAGATCCAGTTCACGGTGAGTACCATCATATCAGTGTCACAGGAATCAGGATACGAATACCCAAAACTGTCTTGATCCCCCCCGGGCCGTTTGGTCCCGAGGTCCAGTTCAGAAATTTCAGTGGACTGATGGAATTGTGCAGACTTTCAAAAATGTCATCAACAACGAGCTCAGGTCGACCTCGCAGGTCAGGCATGGCGTGAACCCCAGCACGGAAGAGAAGCTCCCCGAGGTGCCCGTCTCGGGCCAGGACGAGGTCGACCAGGCTGTGGCATTCGCCCGAGAAGCCTTCCCGGCGTGGCGTTCCAAGTCCTGGGACGAGCGTGGCGCGTGTGTCCAGAAGCTGGCAGACGCCATCGAGGCAAACCACGATGAGATCCGGGACCTCCTGGTGAACGAGTCGGGCAAGGCCTTCAACACGGCCAACATGGAGATGCAATTCGCCATCGGGCACCTCCGCGTGACGTCCGGCCTCCGGATCCCCGACGAGACCGTTGAGGACACGGCTGAGCGCACTGCCATCGTCCGATATCGCCCTCTCGGTGTCGGCTGCGCTATTGTGCCCTGGAACTGGCCCCTGCTGCTCGGCGTGGGCAAGATTGGACCTGGTGTTATGGCTGGAAACGCGGTCGTTGTGAAGCCCTCGCCCTACGCCCCGTACACTCTGCTCAAGATCGGCGAGCTCGCTTCAAAGATCTTCCCTCCTGGTGTCATCCAGGTTCTGAGTGGTGACGAGAGCCTAGGGCCTCGTCTGACTCTTCACCCGTGAGTCCCAGTCCTTTTCCCTCGACATCATTGATGTTTTTCCGTCTTTTGTGGCGGGGGGCTAACACAAACAAGTGGCATCAACAAGGTCAGTTTCACTGGTAGTACTGCCACTGGCAAGAAAGTTGCCGAGGCGTGTGCCAAGACCGTCAAGAGGCTCACACTGGAACTGGGCGGAAATGACGCCGCCATCGTGTGCGACGACGCCGACCTCGCCAAGGTTGTGCCAAAGGTGCGTTCAGCTGATCAGAATTACCGTGGGAATTCCGCATGCTCATTGAAATCAATAGGTCACCACACTTGCTCTCATCAGCTCCGGCCAGATTTGCATGAACGTGAAGCGAATCTACGTCCATGAGAAGATATATGACGACTTCCTGAAGGCCATGGTGGACTTCATCCGCAACAACATGAAGCCCGGTGTGGCAGCAGACCCCAACACTGGTGTCGGCCCAGTGCAAAACAGCGCGCAATATGCCAAGGTCCTGGACCTCTACGAGGCAGCCGAGAAGGAAGGATGGAAGATTGCGACCGGCGGGCTCAAGGAGAAGAAGGAGGGTAAGGGCTTCATCCTGCCCCCAACCATCATCGACGACCCGGCCGAGGGCTCCCGCATCGAGGCTGAGGAGCCTTTCGGCCCTATCCTGCCAGTCATGCGTTGGTCGGATGAGGCTGAGGTCGTCCACCGCGCCAATGGCTTCGACTCGGGGCTTGGTGCGTCTGTGTGGAGCAGCGACATCGCCAAGGCGACAAAGCTCGCAGACCAACTGGAGGCTGGTAGCGTCTGGATCAACACCCACTTTGAGGTTGGACCACACATGCCTTTTGGTGGGCACAAGCAGGCTGGTCTGGGAATGGAGTGGGGTGTTGTTGGTCTCAAGGGATGGTGCAACCCTCAGGCATTCTGGACGAGGAAGGACTAAGTTATGAGAAGTAGAACGGTATAAAACGTGTCAAATGTACACGCCAATCAACAAAGTTTGATACCGTTGAAAAGATTCGATATGACATCAATGTGTGCATTAAGATCACACGTGCATGCACCAGTTGAATATGTCTATTCAACAGGTGGCTCGCTGGAAGCCCTCAGTGCATCGTGGTCTACCAGGTATCTACTAAGTAGTTATCCACATGATACTCATTGTTATCTTGCTCGTCATGCTAATTTCCCCTCGTCGCGTGTGACCAGCTGGCCATTGGCCAAGCACGAAGCCGGCTCAGGTCTGCAGAATCCTTAATATCTACGTGGGCCGTTTCTACAGTCCATTCTTAGATTGCCGCCGTTCACCTGTGTCGGACTTGTTATAACTCAAAGTACATTTCGTAAACTACATGTCGTACGTGGTGCACATCAATGCTAGTTGAGCTATTCTTAAGAATCCCAATCATCTGTGCCTTTCAGCACACAAAGTCAAAATAACCGCGGGCGCGCACGAACGGATCTCTCACACTCGTGGTCTGCCACTTGAGCCGTCAATGAATGTGAGTTGTCCATGGAAGTGAACCGTTCATGAAAGTAATCCCGAGAGTGAAGAACCACCGACCAACCAGACGCTCGCTCATTGCACCCCAATGATATACCAATGTCGGTAGAAAGTTACTTTTCATCATGACGGTTCCTACGTGAATGAAATCAGCACGGGCTCATATCGGGCTTACTCTAGTTGGACAACCGAATATCCACCCACTTACATGGCGTGTAGGCCTCGACGGGTCTGCTGTCGCTTCTCTTTCTTAAAGGAGAAGCTGGTAGTCGGCTCACGCTTCTCAACATCCTCGTCTCGCTTGAAGGAGAAGCTGGTAGTCGGCTCGCGCTTGAATGAGAAGCTGGTAGTCGGCTCGCGCTTCTCAACATCCTCGTCTCGCTTGAAGGAGATGAGAAGCTGGTAGTCGGCTCGCGCTTCTCAACATCCTCGTCTCGCTTGAAGGAGAAGCTGGTGGTCGGCTCGCGCTTGAATGAGAAGCTGTTAGTCGGCTCGCGCTTCATAACAGCGTCATCGCCCTCCAAAGATCCGCTCAGCGGGACTGCAAACTTGTTAGGCTTTTATCATTTAAAATGTAAGTCTACCAAGACGAAGACACTTACGAGCAGACCCAGCGGCCGAAAAGGCGGCAATAGCCAGCATCAACTTCTGTGAGAGCTTCATGATGTAGATGTTCTAGGACCCAGGATAATAATTCGAAAAATGATACTGAGTGATTCGAAAACGCCTGTTGAACAGTTCCGTTGTGAACAGATGATATTCGATGTAACAGCCCCAATCAATATATAAGACTTGCGATTTTGGAAAGGAATGGTTCTTGCAAAGGAACTATACAGAAATCAGTAAAGTCAACGTCTTTGCTCCGACGGCTTCATGGTCCGTCATGGGCGTTACGACGCCGCCGGACAATTTGTGCACATGTGAATTTACTGGAGTCTCATACAGCACGTGAATTCCCGGGCATATTTTGAGGCAGCACAAACCTCGCGGCGTATTTCCCGCGTTTGTGCATGAATTTCCGGCCCCGGAGAATAAGTTCTTAGTGCTCGTGCGGGATGCTAAGTTTTAGATTTCCCGAAAGTGCAGCGACGAACACAGCAGGTCTCGGGCAGTTCGCAAACTAAGCTCCTTGGAGGCAGGTGCATATTTTTGTGGAGCTCCGTACGGGATGTGAGGTTGATAATATTGAAATCGATCTTGTTTGGTGGTGTGCTGTACTCCTTTGAGGCACTGCTTTTCCGGGTGTTTCTATTTCATCCTTCTACGGATCACCGTTGCTGTAGAAAAATCAACACTGTCCTTAGAAAAGCCCCCGTTATTCATCTTACTCAGTACTTCAGTTCGGTCGCACAAACCAATTTTTCATTTGCTGCGTACGCACGACTAGCAGCCCGAATGCCAGCAGAATTTTTGAAGCTACTGTACGTGTAGAGCGAAACATATTTCTTTCAGTCGCTGAAGCCTAGCGTGCATTTCGGTCTCTCAAGCAACGATCAGCTAAGCTATAAAATAGGATCAACAAATTGGACATTCCCTACCGTGTCACTACAATAACAATGTGGAATGCCGATAAATTTGGATTGTTGTCAAGTACGCTGGGAAAATATTCTCCAATCCATCGCGAACAAGTCGATGAGCCTCGAGCTGGAAAGTCGAAGAGACCCTGGTGGCTAGTCCACAGCAGAGCTATATGTGAAGCTCTGGTCCTCGGAACTGGTCTTTACCTGGTCTGGCATCTGTCACACACGGCTGGGATGAATTTGCATGACCAACGTAACGCCGCCGATGGCCTTACATTCACTGGTGGCCAGCTGACGCTGGTCCAGTACCTGCAGACGCGTCCCTGTGGCCATACGGGCGAGGAGGCTGTGGCCCGTGGCTGTGAATTTGACCAGGTCACAACGTCCTGGTTGCCGCCTAAATGCATCGATTACGAGCTCCAGGCCGAATTCATCGCCCTCAAACCGGGCGGGTGGCATTTCTGGGCCGACGATGATCAGATTCAGGAGCACGATACAGATAAGCTCGGTTTCGTTACCGATGAGGTCTGGGCCACCAACGAATGGCACATGTGGCACTGTCTCTACGTTTGGCGGAAGCTGGCAAGGGCGGTTACGGGCGGGCGGCCGGTGGATGGATCCACATTGAGTTTGACGCATACTGATCACTGCGCGCATATGACGGGATCTGAATATGCTACAACACAAGATGAGGTCCGCACGCTTGTCAGCATAAATTTCCCACCGTGCTGAAAGATAGCTCCATGTGTTAAATCTACCATGCTGGATGATCACGAGTGTGAAGTTTTACGTGAAGCTTGAATTTTTTATCTTTGGTACTAGGTCACAAAGTTTGAGATTGTTAAGCGTAGCGAGGAGGTTTCTTGCGCTTCACGCAAGGAACCGACGAGCGGAGCTTTTTCTATTGTACCTACTACGATCTAACAAAGAGAACGGAGATTCGTACAACCATTTTAGAAGGTTGTACAACCTTTTCTAACTAAGCCGGCTATAACTAATTAGCGCCCGATATTTAGGTGGTTATTAGGTAGTGTTGTTCTTAATCTATAGACGACTTCAAAGCGTACGGTCCCTTTCTATAGTAGTAAATGCTTAAAGACCGGGTGCTTATAAAAGACATAGTATTAAAAGCTCGTCTATAAGTATATAATTATAGCCATATATTATAAAGACAAAGCTAGGGAATACTACTCCTAATAGTATTATTAATTAAAATTATTACTATAAGTAACCTAAGAGCTAATATATATTAAAGTAGTTATATAATAAGACTAGATAGTCTTAATAAAGGAAATGTGTAAAAGAACTTTATAAATAAAATATAAGCTAAAAACTATACTTATTATTAATAATAAATATAAGTAAAAACGTAAAATAACGTAAGCTAATATATAATAAGTAAGCTAATACCAGTAATTTTTATTAAACCTAAAAGCTAGTATAAAAAAACTAAAAATATGATTTCTTATAAATTCTAATACTATACTTTATAAAAAGAGTACTAATTTTCTTATAAAAATAAAATAAACTATTAAATATAAATAGAATATCCCCTCTTAAGTATTAGGTTAAAAGACTCATAATTAAAGGTCTCTTAATAACTCTAAAAATATATTAACTTTCTTTATTATTATTAGAATAACTTCTAAGTAGAGGGCTACTTTAGTATAGAGATAAACTTAGTTATTTATCTTTATATTTATTACTATTTATAGTAGAGCTATTAAAGCTATATATCTATATAATAGAATATAGTTACCTTACCAAATTAAAGTTATCTTAGTAGTTTATTTAATACCTTCTAAGTAGTTTTATCGAAGGAGGTTATTATAGGTAAGTTATCTAGGATATATATTGAAGAGTAGAGCTAGAACCTATTGTAGATAGAGCGATAGCAGCTTTTTAACATTACCTATTTCGAGCAATTTACCTACGTTACACAGTAAATAGTACTTTTACCTAGTACTTAATAGCGTTAGACTAGATTAATTATAGACTATAATAGCTTTAACCTTAATAATACTAGTATAAATAGGTACCCTAGGGTATA